>CM021108.1:190310782-190420663 GCA_007115665.2 Sequoiadendron giganteum
AATCCCTCAACCCTCAACCCTCAACCCTTAAACCCTAATCACTCAATCCTTATACCCTCTTAATCCTTGAACCCTCAACCCTCAACCCTTAAACCCTAATCCCTCAACTACTATACCCTCTTAATCCCTGAACCCTCAACACTCAACCCTCAACCCTTCAACCCTAATCCCTCTACCCCTATACCCTCTTAATCCTTGAACCCTCAACCTTGAACCCTTAAACCTTAATCCCTCAACCCTCAACCCTCAACCCTCAACCCTCAACCCCTATACCCTATTAATCCATCAACCCTTAATGCTCAACCCTCAACCCTTCAAACCTAATCCCTCTACCCCTATACCCTCTTTATCCCTCAACCCTCAACCCTTAAACCCTAATCCCTCAACCCCTATACCCTCTTAATCCCTCAACCCTCTACCCTTAAACCCTAATCCCTCAACCCCTATACCCTCTTAATCCCTCAACCCTCAACCCTCAACCCTTAAACCCTAATTCCTCAACCCCTATACCCTTTTAATTCCTCAACCCTCAACCCTCAACCATCAACCCTTGAACCCTTATCCCTCAACCCCTTTACCCTCTACCCTATAAGCTCTTAATCTGTCAACCCTAAACCCTAAACCCTTAAACCCTAATTTATAAACCCTCTACCCTCTACCCTCAAACCTAATCCCCCAACCCTTAAACCCACTTAGTAAAATCTCTACCCTAATCCCTCAACCCTCTTGACCCTTAAACCCTCAACCCTTAAACCCTTAAACACTCAACCCTAAACCCTCAACCCTCAACCCTTAAACCCTAAACTCTGAAACCCTCTACCCTCTACCCTCTACCCTCTACCCTCAAACCAATACTCTCTACCCTAAACCATAATCCCTTAACCCTAATTCCTCAACCCTTACATCGTGAAATCCAAGAAAACTCTCTACCCTACTCCCTAAACCCTCAACCCTTAATCTCTCAACCCTTATAACCTCTATCCTATATAATGGACCCTCAACCCTAATCCCTCAACCCTCAACCCTTAAACCCTAAACCCTTAAACCCTCTACCATCTACCCTTTACCCTATACATTAAAACCTCAACCCTCAATTCTCAACCCTCAACCCTTAATCCCTCAACCCTCAATCCTTAAACCCTATACCCTCTACCCCTTACATTGGACCCTAAACCTAATCCTTCAACCATATACCCTAAAACCTATACCCTAAACCCTCTACCCTCAACCAATTAAACCCTTAACCCTAAACCCTTAACCCCAAACCCTTCAACCCTAAACCCTTAAACCACTCCCTCTCTCTTAAACTCTCACTTCCACCCTCTCTCCATCTCTCCAGACTCTCTCTCTCTCTCTCTAAATTCTCCCTCTGTCTACAAACATACACAAATACATACATACAAGAATAATACATATGTACATATAATCTTACATCCATACAAGCATACATACATACATGTGTAGATACAATCGTACATACATACATGCATACATACAATATATATGCATTGATACATACAGGCATACGTATATACATAAATGACATACAATCATACATGTGCATACAAACATACAAATATATCAACATACATTCAATATATTGGCATTTAACATAAAGGAAGACATAACGCCAGCACATTATAACGCTATTGCATTATGTCTTAGTTGACATGTTTCCTGCAGAAGCAAAAACCATGTCAAAACTGAGATATAACGTGAGCGTGTTATAGCGTGCTTGCGTTATATCTTGATTTGAGAATTCCTGAGCCTTAGTCTTGGTATTTTCCTTGGAATACCAACCCAAAGGCTTGGAGGGCATATCCAACGACCAAAGACATGTTTTTAAAATAACTACCATATTTCACATAATCGAGTTCATACTCACCATCAGGATTGCACGTGGTTCAATATCGAAAAAATCAAACACATGGGTAATGTTGGGTTCTCTCTTAAAGCTATCCAACAATGTAATTTTTTTCACTTTCTGAAAATGTTAAGCCTTTCATCCATAATATATTTTATTTGTATGTCTTTTTTTTTCCCAAAAAGCAGTGTTTGGTATTTTTTTCGTTATAAATTAACCGTTCATCTATTTTTCAAATAAGTTACATTTTTAGAAACTAGATTCCATTCTAAAAAAAATTAATTTAAAAAAAAAAAAAAATCAATTAGTTTCCAAAATTTGTAGGGGTAGCACGGCCAAAATTTTGTTTTTCAAGAAATGTCCACTTCGAAAATTAGTAAAAATTCAAATATTGATTAAAAAATTATCACAAAAATCGTGCATCAACTACATACTGTTAGCTAACTTCTGACCATTGTGATTTTAAAAATACTAAAAAACAATTTGTCGTACAAGGGTCATACAAGAGTTGCTATGTTATGTTTTTCTGACAAAAACAACACCAATTTGTGTACGTCCCTCTTTTGAACCCCTTAATATCAACCATTTTAAAAATAAATTAGTATTTTAGAAAGTAGACTTAGAGCACTTCGATCCTCATTTTTGTTCCATCTCAAAATTTTGAGTGTAACTATCCTCAATTTCATGTCCAAGGTCAGTATTTCCTTATTTCAAAAAAAAGGTGTCCACTTAAGTCCCCTTTTTGGGAACCATCTTTGTGCACTTACCCCTTTGTATAACATGTAAACACTAGGTCGGCCAAACCTAATGAAAACACTAATGAACATTGAAGTACGAACATTCACAACAAGACGATAACATGTGGATCAAATAACACACTTCACCATACACTAGAATACCTCTTAGAAGCCTTCAAATTCATTTGCAACAACTACAACAAATTTCATACAAAGAATACTTTTCATCAGTCCAATTGGAATGTACAGACACACATAGTAACTCTAGAACTAGTCTTCTAGAGCACCAAACCATGAACACTTTTTCCAGAACACAGTAACACCATTATTAGCCTTCTTCCAAATCCACCAGATCTGAAACAAACTAACAGAGGACTATGAAGCAAAAACATTTCTCCCAGGCCACAGTCAAACAACTCTGCTAGACTAGTTCATAAACCGGTGAACTCAACTTTCACTCTTCATCAACCTAGAAGCTATAACTCAATATATATCACCCAAGGATTCCCATAGAAAACACTACATATCCACACAATCATACTATCAGCACAGAAGAAATGACACACACATTACCAGAGCACATTCAAAACACACACACAATTTTGTCTTCACTGTTTATTAATTTTCTCAAAAGAACTTGATAACACATCATATCAGCAAACCTACAACACCATAAAGATAGCTCCATGTACTCACAACATCTCTATAGTATCTAAACTATGCATGTAGCACCTACAATCACTTGATTCCTTTCATGAAAATAACCTGTAATGTGTTGACATCAATCACAACATCAATGACAACACCACCATTCACATTCATACTTGCAATAGGGGAGACATAAAACTGACCGAATTGAGGTGAGGGGTTTCTAATTCTTTGGTTTGTTACTTGTATTTAGGGTTTTAAAACATTATGTGGGTTGTAGTTTTATAAACACCTAGTGTTTTCCAACAACTAATTATACACAGACAATATGATTGTAATGAAAACCTTTAGCTATTTAGATAGTACAAATGTAATGTAAGACACCTTCAAAATTTATAACAACTCTTAGGTAGATTAAAATGGAATTTCTATTTCCATATCATAGAGATATATATAGAGCAAATAAAATAAAGAGTTTAACTAATGAATTGTAGAAAATAGATTTTTGTAGTTTATATTCATATGGTTGATTACATTGCATCAGACATCTTTCAAACTAAAAGCATTACTTCACATTGCATAACTAATAACTAGATTCTAATAGATGCCAAAATTAAAAGCTACAATATAGTTTATTACAAATTCAACCTAAGGAGTTATGCAATTACTTCACATTGCATAACTAATAACTAGGATCAACTACCAATTGCATTTTCTTGTCATGGAGTTCCATGGGACCACATTTCTTTGATGTAATTTTTCAAATATTTCATTGCATTGTCTATGCTCCCATAAATTACATATATGTCTACCAAAGTATTTTATCAAACAATTAACTACCTTGCTACTATGGCTAAAATCCTAAAATAGGTGCTTTCAAACAAGCTATGGATGTTTGGAAAAAATCTATCAAAGTATAATAGTAAGCAACAACATAGACAAGGTAGTGATTTTTTTGAAAAAGTGTATCAAATAAATATGGTCTCATGGTGATAGAATGCCATGACAAGCCATAGACAAGGAAATGAACCATTTGAAATAAAAATGCCTCAAAGAAATGTTCTCATGGTGATAGAATGCCATGAAAATCTATAACAATTTTCTTATCATGGCATTCCATCACCATGAGACCACATTTATTTGGGGAATTTTTTCAAATAGTTCACTGCCTTGTCTATGCTACCATATTTTTGTATACATGTGTACCAAAGTATTTTATCAAAGAATTCACTACCTTGTTGCTATGGCTAAAAGCCTAAAATAGGTGCTTGCGAACAAGCTATGGATGCTCGGAAAATATCTATCAAAGCATAATAATATGCAATAGCATAAAAAATGTAGTGAACTGTTTGAAAAAATGCCTCAAATAAATGTGGTCTCATGGTGATGGAATGTAATGACAAGCCATAGACAAGGTAGTGATTTGTTTGAAAAAATGCCTCAAATAAATTTTGTTTCATGGTGATGGAATGCCATGACAATCCATAGAAATTTGCCTGTCATGGCATTCCATGACCATGAGACCACATTTCTTTGAGGCATTCTTTCAAACAATTTACTGCCTTGTCTATGCTACCATATTTTTCATACATATCTACCAAAGCATTTTATCAAACAATTCTTTGCCTTGCTGCTATAACTAAAAGCCTAAAATAGTTGTTTTTGAACAAGCTATGGATGCTTGGAAAAAATATATCAAAGTATAATAGTAAGAAATATAATAGACAAGGCAGTGAATTGTTTGAAAAAAATGGCTCAAAGAAATGTAGTCTCACAATGATGAAATTACATGACAATATATTCAGATATAATGAATAATTGTGAGTTAAAACATAGTGTGGGTTATAGTTATTTAATTCTTCTTTTGAAAATTTAAAGGGTGGAGAGCATGGGGAGGATTATGGTTAGACTAAATTTAGTTTCAAATATTACACCTTGTAGCAGTTATGTAAGGACGGTTATCTACACATTTCACAATAAGGTGTCTAGTTGTAAGTCAAAATCAAAGGATAAATAATTCAATATTGAACTTGTGATCCTTTTCCCATGTGCATAGGGTGATGTACTATGTTGTTTTTCAATGTAAAGTCACAAAATCACTCTTCTCTATAAAAATATCATCATTTTCCATTAGAGGAAAGTTAAAATAAGCTAGGATTAATATTTAAGAGGATTAATATTTTTTCAAAACAAAAAAAAAATTATATATTAATTTGTTTATCCATAAATATTATCAATGTAAATTATGTTATTTAAAATGACTTAGGGGTGAATCATTTAAATTCAAAACCTAAAAAAATCATGAGAGACCTTTGAGGGCCTCTTCAAAGGATAAACACGTGTGATCATTAATTAACTATAAAAGGATAGCTTGAGAACATAACATGTATGCAAATTAGTTAATATTAGAAGGACCCACTAAAGATCATAAACATGTGTCCAAATAATTTAATTCTAGAAGGATCCCATTAAGAACCTAAGAATGCATCCAAAGTGGTGTAAAGAAATATAATATCATATGATTGGGTTGTTGTGTGTAGAGGGTTTTACAAGAGTATGTGGGTTGCAGTTTTATAGCATGCAATGTTTTCCAACATCCAATTATACATAGAGAATATGGTTGTAATGAAAAGATTTTGTTATTAATACATTATAAATATAATGAAAGGAACCTTCAAATTTTATAACAACTCTTAGGTAGACTAAAAATTGCATTTCAATTTCCTCATATGATGGTAAAAAAAATGCACTGAATAATTGCAGTTTGGAAAACATAGTGTGGGATCTCAATAGATAATTTTATGAAACCTACATAGATTGGAGAAACATCTCCTCACTTATTCAATACAATGTAAGTTGAGATATTCTCCCTTCTCTTAGTACAATGGCAATGGTATAAAATACTAGCTACTGATCTCTTATCCTAAAACTAAATTTTCCCCCTCACTTCATGCATGACTCGTTATTTTAAAAGAATAAACGATTATTGAAAATCAATTACTAAAGAAACCTCCAATTCTATGTAAAATATGAAAAGTTTTACCTTTCATATTTTAATTCTAACATTTTTCAAATATTAATATTTAAAATAAAACTATAATCTTCCATTTCCTTTTAAATGGCAGTAAGTTGAGGAACACAAGTATTGTGATATTCATCTTTTGTTAATGCTTCGAGCTTGGACATTTGTAGATTTTTTCCATTATAGAAACTAATTCAGTCAATCTATGGTGCTCATTTTTGTGGTCTCTATTTTCAAAAAGAGAAAGATCTTAGGACTTTAGGTCTAGGTGAGATTTCAAATGTGAAAGCCTCTTTTCAAATGGCAACATTGTTGCAATTTCTGCTTTAATTATTTATAGCATATTTTGATGAATAACATGGTGAAACTCTGCCTCAAAAAATGCATGAAGCCACCTTAACATTTCACCTCCTTGTTGATGAATTCCACAAGTAATAAGACCACTTGGCTGAAAAATGTCCCCTTCAAGAGTTACAATTGGAGATTGTATATCTTTATGAGAATGAATATCCTTTACATCATTTGAATTGCTGCAAACAAATGCACTATGAAATATAAATTGCATAGCTGCTTCAACTTCATCTTCATATGAAACAAGAGATTGTTCCAACCTTGCATTTCTATTTCCCACCAATTTGGCTATTGATTGTTGAGTTGTTGATGAAATGGTATGGGCTTGGATTTTGTTTAAAGGGAAAATCATTACTATTCTTTGTAGACATTCTATTTGAATTAGTATCTTTCCTATTTGTTTTGTGTCCACTACCACATTACAAAACTTACCTCCTATAGCAACCTCTGATACAACTATTGTTGTGGCATCTTTAACTTTTATAAGTTGTGCAACAACACCTTTGACTTTTGAGATATCAAAATGCTTTGCAGGATCATAATAGGTAAATTGAAAATTCCCCAATTAAGCCTCGAGGAGCTTGATATCCTCCTTTAACTTGTGAATTGTGTCAAATTTTTTGAAACACTCATTTTCTAATGTCTCCATGCACCCTTCTTCATAGGAAACACCTTCCATTGTTCTCTTTTTTTCTTAGTTTCCTATTTTTAGATTGTTGCTCTCTCCAAATAGTGTTAAGTTCCTTTTCTTTTGACCATGACAACTTCTTGTCTTTTAATTCCTTTTCTAATTTGTTAATTTTAGTATTCGATTGTTTTGCTTCACTTTCATCACTTCCAACTATTTATTTTACATCTGCAAATTGATCATCAATATGTTTTTCCTCATCCCCACTGCTCTTACCTCTTAACACTCCCGCTATTCCTTTGTATGATCTTCTAACTTTTTTTCATATCTTTACTTCAAGATTTAGATAAGTTTCTCCCTCATAAGCCCTTAGGGCAACAAAATACCTTTCTTGGATAGATTTTTGAGTTTCTTGAATAATTTTATGTACCTTTGTAACTGTTGTATGCTTAGTTTTATAGTGTCTTTATCATTAGAGTATGTAGATGTTTCTTTTGACAAGATTGTTAGAGAACTTGTCTGCCTTTTTAGATAAGACTTTTATGTCTCAACCCAACTGATTCTCTTTTTCTACACTTAGATCTAGTTTTTTCTTTTCCTTATCATCCATTTCCAATTGTATTTATTCCATGGAATTGTTAACTTCAAGAATGTTTGGATTCATTTGTTCACCTCCACTTATAGCATCATCTTTCTCTTTATTTTCTTGCAAGAATTCATATACAATATAAAACCTTTCGAGTTAATCCACTTCTGAATTGCTATTTTCTCATTGCACTTACTACGCATGCTCCTTCCTCAACTTCTCATGAGAAGGAAGAATCTAATCAGTCAATACATTATCTATCTCATTCACTTTGGTATAGCTTTTCCTAAGTGTTTTTAGAGCATATTCATTTTTCATTACATACTTTCTAGTATGTCCTCTTATTTTTTATTTGTATCATCTCATATAATTCTCATAACAAAAAAAAAAAAACATTTTCTCTAATTTGTTGCAGGCGAAGGGATTAAGCAGATCAGGAATAGCTATGTTTTTAATATTGGTTATGAGAAATAGGACTGAAAAAAGGTTATGTTAGATAACACACTATGGTTAGCTATAAATCATATGCCAAATTTTACATAAGTGATTAACTGATGGTTATTTATATTTCTTTGATATAAGCAAACATTGATTGTAGTTTTTTGAATTATTAAAAGGAACATATAATTTTGCTACATGTTATTAAATGTAGTTTTTTTTCTATACCATTTCAAGTTAGTGTTAAAAATCATTGTGTTTCTTAAAACTTGTAATTTTTCATACACAATTATAGTATAGTGAAATGATCTTCCAATTTACAATGTAGACCTACACATGTATATGTATGAGTATGTTATGAGAAAAAGAAGTTTGGAAAACTGTTGTGTTAGAAAATGCAGTGTTATTAATTTTTTTTATAAAAGAAAATAAAACATAAAAAATAGATTTAGATTTGTTGGTGTTCTAAGCACCTTGGGTTCTTTATCTTGACCATTTCATTGTCACTTGGCCATTGCACATACTATATGTGCTCCTTCATCAACTTCTCAAGAGCGGGAAAAATCTCTCCAATCAATACATTATCTATCTCATTCACTTTGGTCTTGTTCTTTTTAACTATTTTTATAGTAGATTCCTTTTTCATTACATACTTTCTAGTACGTGTTGTTGGAGTTCTACATTTCCATTTTCCCATTGTACATATTGCAAAAGAACCTTCCTCAACATCTAAAGAGTAGGAAGAATTTGTTCAATCAATACATTATTTGTCTCATTCAGTTTGGTCTGCTTCCTGTCAAGTGTTTTTAGAGAAAATTCCTTTTTCATTTCATAGATTCTACTACCTTTGCCTCCAATTTTGCATGGTCATTTTCCCATTGCATATACTGCACTCGCTCCTTCCACAACTTCTCAAGAGTAGGAAGAATCTCTTCAGTCAATACATTATTTGTCTCATTCACTTTGGGGTGCTTCTTGTCAAGTGTTTTTAGAGCATATTCCTTTTTCATTCCATGCATTTTCGTACCTGCTCCCTTCAGTTTTCCATTTCTATTTGCCCCTTTCTCAAAATAATAGCAAGTAGGATAACACAATGGGTTTTTAGTTATCTCTTTCTATATATTCAAAGATAAGTGTTGGAGATTAGGGGGCTAAGTTTTTGGTTTAGGTACAGGTTCAAATACGAGTACGGATAAGGGTACAATAGTACACAATTTTTTTCCTTGTAGTTTTAATAACACGTAGTGTTTTCTAGCTTCTAATTTTAGAAAATATTATTAATATACCTAAGATATTTTTTTATTTACACAAAATGATTGTAATGAAAGGAACCTTCAAAATGTACCATTAATGTAGTATTATCTTTAATAAGCTATGCAACAACACCTTTGAATTTCGATCTATCTATCTAAATTCTTTACAAGATCATTATAGGTAAATTATAAATTTCCTAATTGATCCTTGAGGTACTTGATATCAACCCTAAGCTCCTTGAAGCTTTAGATAAGATGCTTCCTCATCAACCCTCATGACAACGACATCTCTTTTGGATAGAGTTTTGAATTTATTGAACTTTCATGTACCTTTGCAGTTGCTTTTTGCCAAACCTTGAGATTTTATTTATGATTAGATAATTCATATGTTTCTTTTAACAATTTATTTGCAAAAAATTTCTACATTTTCAAATAAGACTTTCATGTCTCCACCCAACAAATTCTCTTTTTCTGCACTTAGATTTGGTTTTTCCTTTTCCTTATCATCCATTTCCAATTGTATTTATTTTATGGATTTCTTGGGTTGAAGAATTTTTGGCTTCATTTGTTCAACTCCACTTATAGTATCATCTCTCACTTTATTTGGTTGCACAAATTCATATGCAATATAGAACATTTCAAGTTAATACACTTCTGCATTGCCATTTTCCCATTGCACATAGTGTGCATGCTCCTTACTCAACTTCTCATGAGCTCCTTTGTCAAAAAATTACCTATATAATTCACTTTGGTCTAATTCCTTTCAAGTGTTTGTAGAGTAGATTCCTTATTCATTACATACTTTCTAGCACCTGATGCTAGAGTTATGCATTGCCATTTTCCCATTGCACATATTGCACACACTCCTTCATCAACTTGTTGAGAGCAGGAAGAATCTCTTCGGTCAATATATTATCTATCTCATTCACTTTAGGAGTTATGTTACTTAATGGTATTAAATACCTTATACCCTCAACCATTAACCAATACCCTCAACCCCATACCCAATATTTGAAACCCTAATCCATATGCCCTATACACTTAACCCTATACCCTCAACCCTTAACCTTATACTTAAACCCTAAACCCCACACTCTCAACCCTCAAACCTATACCTTATACCCTCAACCCTCAACCCTAAACCCAATACCCAATACCCTCAACCCTATACCCAATATCATAAACCCTAAATCATATACGCTATGCACTTAACCCTATACCCTCAACCCTAAAAACTATCCCTCAACCCTCAAACCTATACCTTAAACCCTAAAACCTACACCATCAACCATCATCCCTTTACCCTATATCCTCAATCTTATACCCTAAACCCTATACTCTATTACCTCAACCCTAAATAGATACATTATACCCTAAACCATAAACCAATACCCTCAACCCTATACCTAATATCTAAATTGCTAATCACTATAAAATATACACTTAACCCTATACCCTCATCCCTCATCCCTATACTTAAACTATAAACCATATACTCTCAAACCTCAACCTTATACCTTATACCCTCAACCCTATACCTTAAAACCAACACTCTCAAGCCTATACCTAATATCCTAAACCTTGATCCCTATACCCTATACCCTCAACTTTGAACACTATCCCTAACCCCCAACCCTATACCTTAAACCCTACACCCTCAACCAGCATCCCTATACCCTATATCCTCAACCTTATAACATAAAATCTATACTCTATACCCTCAACCCTAAATATATAACTTATACCCTCAACCATAAACCAATACCCTCAACCCTATACCCAATATCAAAAACCCTAATCCATATACATTATGCACTTAACCCTATACCCTCAACCCTCAACCCTACACTTTAAACCCTAAACCCTACACCCTACACCCTATACCCTATACCTTATACTCTCAACCTTGTACCCTAAACCATCAACCATAGACCCAATACCATGAACCCTATAGCCAATATCATAAACCCTAATTCTTATACCCTATACACTTAACCCTATATGCTCAACCTTGGACACTATCCCTTAACCCTCAACCTTATACCTTAAACCCTAAACCCTACACCCTCAACCTTATACCCTAAACATTGCACTCTATACCCTATACACTTAACCCTATACCCTCAGCCCTCAACCTTATACTTCAAACCTAAACCCTACACTCTCAACCTTCAACTCTATACCTTATACCCAATATCCTAAACCCTAATCCCTATACCTTATATACTTAACCTTGTACCCTCAACCTTGAATACTATCCATCAACCTCAACCCTATACCTTAAACCCTAAACCATACACCATCAACCCTCATCCCTATACCCTATACCCTATACCCTCAACCTTATACCCTAAAACCTATACTCTATACCCACAACCCTAAACAAATACCTTATACCCTCAACCATAAAAAAACAACCTCAACCCTATACCAATTATCTAAAACCATAATCCCTATACCCTATACACTTAACCCTATACCCTCAACCATGAACACTATTCCTCAAGCTTATACCCTCAATCCTCAACCCTACACCTTAAACCCTAAACCCTACACCCTCAACCCTCACCCCTCACCCCTCAACCCTATACCTTATACCCTATACCCTCAACCTTTAAACCCTATACCCTAAACCCTCAATTGTAAACCCAATACCCTCAACCCTATACCAAATATCCTAAACCCTAACCCTTATACTTGATTCACTTAACCCTATACCCTAATCCTTGAACATTATCCCTCAATCTTATACCCTATATTAGAACCCTAAACCCTACAACCTCAACCCTATGCCGTATACCCTAAACCCTATATGGGCTCAACCCTATACTCTAAACCTTATACCCTAAATACTCAACTCTAAATAGATACCTTATGTGGACTCAATCGTAAACCCAACACCCTCGACCCTATATCTAGTATCCTCAACCCTAAGCCCTATAACCTATACACTTAACCCTATACTCTCAAACTTGATTACTATCACTCAACCCTCAACTTTATAACTTAAACCCTAAACCCTACACCCTTAGCCCTCAACCTTATAACTTTTGTACCCTCAACCATAAACCCTATACCTTCAACCCTAAATCGTAAACCCTATACCCTATACCATCCACCCTAATCTCTATACCTTAAATACCCTCATCCATAAATAGATATCTTAGACCCTCGACCATAAACCCAATACCCTCAACCCTATATCCAGTATATCCTCAATCCTAAGCCTTATACCATATACAACAAATCCTAGTGCCCTCAACCCTAAAAAGATATCCCTCAACCATAAGCACTAAATCCTCAACCCTAAACTCCATACATCAAACCTAAAGCCTAAAGCCTATACCCTAAACCTTATACCCTAAAACTTATACCCTCAACCCTATACCCTAAACCCTATACCCTAAAATCTCAACCCTGGATAGATACCTTCTACCCTCAACCGTAATCCGAAAACCCTCAACCATGTACCTAATATCCTAAAACCTAATATCTATACCCTATACACTTAACCTTATACCCTCAACCCTATACACTAAACCCTATACCCTCAACTTTATACCATAAATATCATACCCTCAACCTTATACTCTAAATCCCATACCCTAAACCCTCAACCCATACATACATACATACATACATACATACATACACACACACATACATACATATACATATACATACATACATACATACATACATGCATACATACACACACATACATACATACATACACATACACATACACATACATATATGCATACATACATACATACATACATACATACATACATACATACATACATACATACATACATACATACATACATACATACAAATATGCATATATAAAAAAATTTAACATAACATGATGTGAGTGTGTTATAACATGCTGACATTTTGGTTTGCTTTGAAAATTTCCAAGCCTTTGGCTTGGATTTTCCTTGGGCTTCCAACCGAAAGGCTTGGTCTGACTTTCCAACACCCAAAGATGTATTTTTGTAAATTCTAAAAATATTGGCATAATCTCAAGTATGCTCCCCATCAGGTTTGCACTTGTTTCAAGGTCAAGTAAGAAAAAAACCATGGTAATGTTAAGCCCTCTCTTCGTTATCTAACCATGTATTTTTTCACATTTTGAGTATTTTAAGGTTTTCATCTTTAATTACTTTTGTTGGTGTATCCTTTTTTTGTCAAAAACCAATGTTTGATATTTTTTACTCTATTTTTAATCATTCATCTAAATTTCAAATAAATTACATTTTTAGAAACTAGACTCCATTCTACAAATATTAAAAAAAAAATGAATTTTTATTAATTTTCAAAAAAATTAGGGGGAGCACACTCAAATTTATATTTTTCATGATGTGTCCACTTTGAAAATTAGTTAAATCTCATATGTGCGTTAATAAATTAGCAGGAATATCGGGGATAAACTATATGGTGTTAGTTAATTTCTCACTGAAGCAAATTTTAAAATACTTAGTAAAAGTTAGCAGTTTAGCAAGGGCACACTAGATGCTATTCTATTTAAAAAAAATAGGACCAATTTGTGTGCCCCCCTTTTTGAACCCCTTATCCTCTACCATATTTTTAAAAAATTGTAGTTTAGAAAGTAGATTCGAAGCACTATGACTCTTTCTTTTGTTACATCTTAAAATTTTGAGTGTAACTATCTTCAATTTCTCATCCAAGGTCAATCTTTTTCGATTTAAAAAAAAAAGTGGCCACTTAAGACCCCTTTTGGCCCCCCATATTTGTGCACTTACCCATTTGTAGATTCATGCAATAACTAAATGTAACCAAACTCATACCTAGGTCATATAGTGATTTATAATTATTTAATTTATCATGAAAGGAACATGGAGACTTGAAGAGAAAACTAGACTAAACAAATTTGGAGTGTGGATTAACTGAGTGATTCATAATGTAATAAGATATTACAAAATATTATCCAAGAGTAATTCTTCAACCATATAAGGATAATCTAGACTATGGATAGGACACACTTGTATCTATCTAGAATCTTTATTGAATTTACCATTATAGATTATAACTAGCATTAAACAACTATAGAGAGTAACATCTTCCATGTAGAGTGTGTGATGTAAGGATACTTGGAAATTGGCTTCACCAATATAATTTTCTTGGCTATAAATTCTCCAATAGGAAGTTACAACTTAAAATCTTCATGGTTGAGTACATATCTACTCAATCAACTAACCCACATAGACCAAATGCATTTCAATCTATTAAGAGAATTGTTATATCTATAAAAAAGGAATCACCATTACTTGTAAGCTTAAGAATTTAGGATAACATGAATTGGCCATTCCAAATACTTTATATACTAGGTTATATTTTCTTAGATAATTTAGTAACTAGATTTTCCAATATGAATCACTCATACATAGACTTCCAATTCATTGATTTCTAGAGTTGCCTTCTATAGGGGGTTTATTAACACTTAACCCTTCTAATCTATACAAAAGAATAAATACATATTGTATTCATTAGTTTTATTTTTATTAAGTTATAGACACCAATTTACTTGATTACAATAGCCATGAAAATAAAATAATAACATCTAGAACCATTTAACATCCAATTATAAAATCAAATGCATTCAATCAAGAATAATGTTATACTATCTTCACTAGACATTCATTGATTAAACCATGGAACTCTCATAATACATAAACTATTTAACATCCTCCCACTATCTAGGTGGATTTTTTATTTACCCTCTATAATTTGCAATAATTTGAGGATCATCCTTCTTGATAATGCTTTTGGATTCTTAATAGTATCTCCCTTTCCCATCTATAGTCATATTAGACCATTATGAGTATAATTTAAATCATGTAGTTATACAAAATCATAATCAAAGCCACAAATTCATAGTTGACAATTGGTTATCTTTATTATAACCATAATTGCATATAATTCATATAATGCTAGAAAAAGTATTACCAATTCATCTCTAGAATGTGAATGAATATACTTCAAGGTCAACCCAAGTCTCAAGTTTTATTGTTCACTTGACCACCCTCACAATGAGATACTTTCTTCACAAGGGTTCTAGTGAGGTGCACACCACTTGGAGAATTGATGGCCAATATGCTAGTTCAAATTATTTGTCAATCAAATTTGCAACTATGGCTACCAACACTTAAATCAATTTGAGATTGACACATGCTAGCTACAACCCACAAACACATTGGATGTTGTAAATTAGAACTACACTCAACATACACTATAAACTAGGAGGGTTGTGACCTCTCCCTAGAGGGCTCAAACTACTTTGTTGGTCTGATGTACATGTGACCAAGGAAGATTCTTGTTTCACCACAACAAGACAATTACCCTACTACAACAAGGCATCCTACTATAGTAGAACCACCATCCTCATACAATGAAAATGACCACGATCTAACTAGAACCAATACAAGCTTCATCTAGCTTGAAATGGGACAATCATGGAGCTCCACTCTTCATCATGGACGGCTATACAAATCCATCAAGGATTCATTATTAATGAGTACCTTTTTCTTCCCCCCACCACCTATAGTTTGGGGTTCTAGTTCATGGATCCTTCCTCTTCAAGGATCATATGCATCTTGTACTTGTCAATTTATAAAGCATACACAAGAATCCAGTCACAAACTTGACACCATGAGACACAAGGATGCATGCAAATGAGGATTTAGTCACAATTTTAACACTTTGGGATTCAACCTAGATACAATGTCAAGATACATGACCACAAGGATGGTAGAATTAGGTCACAACACTAAAAAATTGGGCTTCAACTTAGATTTTTATGGACAAGACATTTGTCAAGATTTGATTCAATGTCTAGCACCATATTATACCTTTGTGCTAATATCTTCTACAATAATTTTTTTTATTCATTTCACTTTTTATCCTTCTTCCAACATAATTGTCTCATGTAGAAGTGTTCTCTTATTCAACAACCTTTTCTTGGTGATTTTTTTCTTGTATTTATACTTGTTTCTTAATTTATTTCTTGTTGAATCCTATCGACCAAGTTGGGAGGCATACTTACTCCTCAAGATACTTATCTAAGATTTCTTTATGGCAAATAATTATTTTAGACCTTGAGATTTCCCTTGCTAAAAAAGTTTGAATTCTTCTAATTGGCCTATCTTTTAGTAGTGTATGAATTTGGCAAATTCCATTACTCTCTTGGTAATTCATTTTCTGTCACTTTCCCTTGTATTTCCTTTAGCTAATCATCAGTGGGATTTATTTGGTTCTTGTCTTTTCTTAGTCACCTAAAATTTTAGGAATTTCCTCAATTCTCTTAGCTTGCTTATTTTGGGTACGATACCCTAAAATCTAATTAGACTATTTAGATAATGTAATCAAGGTCCTCTTGCTAGCATTTTTGATAGACACCTAGCTTTGTTATGCATCTCATTCAACATTTGACATCTCAAATTTCTTCCAATGAACTTGCCTATGGACTATCACTAGACACAAAAAGGCTTCCCTAGAATAGAGAACCTCCCTTCAAATTGGTTTGGCCTATTCAAGTCAACAAATGCTTGCACAATTAGATAAATCTATTGGAGTAACGCATTCCTTAAAGGAATCCACAAGCTTATAAAATAATATAGAAAATCATGATTTGAACATTTGTTTGAAATCATTAATCAAGTTACTATTTTGAATTCTTTTTTTTTTACAATCATGACTCTAGCTCAAGCTTACCCTAGATTCATTTATCCTCCATAACAAGTGTTGTCCTAATTGAAATGAAGACAAAATTAATCTAAATAATCACTCAAATAACAAATAAATTACCGACCTTCTATATCCACAAACAATCATTCTAATTCACTTTCAAGATGCTTATGTACTAGGAGAAAATAAAAAAGACTTAAAAATGTTTTATTCAATTAACCTTTTCTTAAATATTATTAAAATCTTGTACATTAAGAATTATTAAATCTAAACTACAATTTCTAAACCATGACCATATGCTTTGCAAAACATTCAATATCATTTTTTATCATAGCATTATTTATTTATTACTTTTCTCCATCCTTCAATTAAAAAACATGTATTTATGTCAAGATCAAGTATAGATGATGAGTGTACATGCAATTAATATTATGCATACAATTTTCATATCAGTAATAATTACAGTCTATTATTCACAGTGCCACAGACTTTATTAGCTGGCTGCTTGGATTTGCAAATCTACCCGACTCACCTCTTTTTGCCTTACTTTAAATCTACCAGTCCTCCATCAAACAGTCAGGCGGCACAGTACAGTATACTCTTGAAGACGTCCTTATTTGTCCCATCGGTCTTTTCTTCACAGAGCTTACTTTAATATGCTGGTACGAGGTTATACATGCACCTGTATTCCATTTAGAGAGCGCCTTTCATGGGCTCTAAACTTTGAAGGCCGTATTAACTATTTGAAGTGACATGCGTAGTTAATAAAGCTGCCATTTGACCATCTCTTTCCCTAAATATGGAGGCCTTCCCAAAGTTGGCGAAACTTCTACATCTGGCAAACCTGTTAAATTTGGTGGTATTTAATCTTTTCTTCTTGTCTTCAAAGAGCACTTGTCTGGAAATTAGTGTAACTTATGCTTGGAGTGTTCCTTTTTTTTGTCCTTTTATAATCAATGAAAACTCTTCTCAAAATCTTCATATTAGGGTTAATAATTGTATTTGATTTTGTTCCTTATAGTTGTAATTTTACCTAGGAACGTACAATTGCCTCTTTATCACGGAATCAAGGAGAGGTTCTGCCTAGAATATATATATATATATATATATTTTTCAGCTTTGGCATCAAATTATAAAATTGCAATAAAGTGATAAATGGTGTGTTTGCAAAGGGAGTATAACTTACGCATAATACAATTTTTCGGGGTTTTGAAGGCACAATTTTGTGTCCTTTTGTCTTTTATCTCCTCCTTTGTCTTGTGGGTTGTCATTCTTTTTTTCTTAATGGCTGATTTTAAATATATGCAACTCTTAATTTGACATGAATATTATATTTAAAAATAAAAAATAAAACAACTCTCTAAAGTCAAAAAAGTAATGGATGATGTTAGGGAAACGTACTAGTAGCCGTCAGGGTTAACTTCGCACATTCGTGTAGAGTGTAAAATAGGTCCGATTTCAAATTTTATTTTTTTTGGGCTTCTTCATAAGCGAGTTAGGACCTTAAAAAGAAAAATTTGGCTTCTGGGTATTTAAAACGCGCCTTGTAGAACCCGTAAAGCGAAAAGTGTTCAAAAAGGATGTTTTAAAACCTTCGCCCCATACATCTTTACCACTTCGCCAGTACCCGTTCATTAGACAAACAATAAAAACCCACAAAAATTTAAAGTTTTTTCAATAGTTAAAAAGGTGTTTTCAATGTGTTTTAATTTTTTTTGTCAACTACACATTCAGTAGTGAACATATATTGGTGTAATTTGTAAATTTTTATTGGCATAATTAAAACAGTGTAATGACTAAAATATAAACGGTTATTGGGGGGTCAGGTGAGCATGGAGTGAACGGGTATTGGATCGTGGGCGGCAATTGGGGGTTTTCCCCTAGTGTTAATAGATATTCATTCAAATTACACTATGTTGGAAATAAGAGATGTCAGGACAAGAAGATACAAAGAGATTGTTATAAGATTGTCATTAATGTCAAACGAGCATCATAATCAATCACTAGAATAATTGTGAAGAATAATGAAGAGAAGAGCATGTTCTGCAAAGTTGCATAAAAAGTTACAATGTTATGTAAAGTTGTCATACTTTTACATAGACCATTTCCACAAGTTTGCTGAGAAAATAGGAATCATATTTGTTATGGTCTTTTCAAGAAGATTTCAAAATCAATATCCGCATGTTCAGGAGATGAAGGATGAGCTTAGAAATGATTTATCTCTGTTCTCTGGCATAACTAGGGTTTTACAGATAAACCCTAAAGTTTCTCAATAATAAATGCTTCATGGTTTTATATTTTCTGTTGACCGCTTATAGTCAATCATTGGTTTCCCTTGAAGTCGTTTATCAACCAACCCCTTAACCTAGGATTTACCAGCTAAGTGGAGCTTAAATTATTTCTAAAGTCTAAAGTCTAAATATTATGCTCCCACTATTTCGCAAGGCTCATAGTGGACCCGACCTTTTTGATCGTAGAAGCGCAAAATTTAGTCACATGTCCTATGGGACCAAGATCTTATTAGTTATTGCATCATCACATTAGTAATACCTTTTGACAAGGTAGTAACTGTGATAATGACAAGTGTCCGACAATGATTACATCGCTCAGTTGATTCACATCATAGTTGTGAATCACCTTGACAAGGTCATATTTGTGATGGTGAGTGGAGTATGATGCAAGTAGACAGATGGCACAATTCTGCTATTTCATAGAGGAGATGGTGGGTCCTCGAGTTAGCCATGCGAGTGTATGGGAAGATAACACATGTCCATGATGACATCCGTGGAACATGTGGAAATGTTTCATTGCATCACACAACCCCTTTACATCATGAAAATGGTTTTTGAGCCCTAAACAAAAAAGTGATAGGCATATATGATGTGATGGAGATCAATGACATATTTAAAGGAGAGTTGATCAAACTACTGTGTTTTAAAGTTGAAGACTTTTAATAAATATTGTTGGATAGTGGCACAAAGATAAAAATCAATGGACACCATCTAAAGTTGTGAAGCTCACAACAGTCAGATGGTGGAGCTTGACAAAGAAGAAGAAACTGGATCTACCACAATAGCTCAAAATTAAATTATGATTGGATTAGGAATGCCATAAACATTTAGGTAGTGAAAAGATCAAATACAATTCAATTAACTAGTATGTTCATTTATTATAGTTGTAGACCTTGCATATCAAATCTAAGGTTTGATACAGAGAAAACAAGCGGTGGAACATATCATATAAAATAAGTTTTATTATTCAAAAAGGATGATGTCGAGTGAATGATAATATGTGTAGAAAAAGGAGAGGGTGTATAACTCACTAAGAAATGTGTATGCAAGCTCAGTTGAAGGATATAAATGTTTATCAAAGTTGAAGTAGTAATAACAAACCTAGATCAAATGCATATAAATATCTAGGATACATAATTTTAGAGAAGGAAGGAGAGTGAAATGATGATAATAGATAAATAGTAGACATAAGAATTGTTCTTGTAGCAACAAAAAATGGAGGATATTCTAAAGAGTAGAACAAAGAAGAGAAGTAAATGTACAATTATAGATTAGACTTGCAACAAAGAATTGGATTCATTTTGAATCATTTGTAATCAAGTGTTGTAGCTCCTTATATCTACTAGGTTGGTTCCATCAGAATGTTGAATTGGTGCTCAGTTACAGGATTGGTGTCTCCTTAGAGTTGATGCTCTTAAATAAGGTGATTGGTGTCTCCTTAGGGTTGGTGCCCTTAAACACTACAACCAGTGAGGTTTTTACTGTGAGGTTGGATTAGGATAGTAGATCCTCATAGCTATTCTCACCATGGATTTTCCATGTATATCTAGTGTTATGTGTACTTATGTGTGCTTGAACTCTATATACTCTTCTAATTTGGTTCAAAAGAATTAAAGGAATAGTTTTAAATAACTCTACTGATTTACCTCCCTCTCAATAAATAGTTGTGTTCCAACACACTCAACACAGTATAAACTAGGAGGGGTACAAGTACTCTATTCGACCATGACACCTGTGATCAAGGAAGCTTCTAGTTTTAGTTGCTATCACTTAGGATTGCACCCACATGCTGAGCATACACTCATCTATCTCGTGAAACATGGAAATGACCTCAAGGTGTGATACCTTGTGTGGTGAGGTCGAATCCCTAGAGAAGGCTAGATTACTTCAATGGATCACCTAAAACTACTGAAACTCTCAAGGAAAAAGGGAGAAGTATGCTTGAAATGAGAAACCTAAAACTAAAGAGGCGATGCACCAAAAATCTAGGTTTACTTGATGCTCCAACTCACAGTCAGCATTAATAAAGACCATTTTCTTTCACAACTCGACTTTAAACATGTAGCACATAAGTAATTTATATGAAGGCTTGGATTCAAAGTTGTTTGAAGGAAAAGTAGGGATTTTCACAACTAGAACTTATTGAAACCATTCAACACAACATATAACTAGTATTGACATGAAACCCTTGCTCCAAATTGCACAAATGAGACATAAAAAGGATTCAAAACATGAAATCAAAATTACAACATCAAATCATTCATGCAAGGTGAAACAAAGAACTATAGAAGGAACTTTGTAATCTCCATTATTATAAAAGGATCCCTTTTTTTGTGCAAAGAGAAAAAAAACCATCTGAAAAAATATTTAAGTATTGCCTTTATAGTTCAGGCATAACTCAAAAAACATGACCAAGAAGATAACCAACCCACTCAACACCCAAACCCTAGCAATGAATTTTTGTTGTGCTTGTGCGTGAAAGGATGAAAGAGTCTCGTGAAAATCATGATCTGGGTATGGATCCATCAGAAAGGACAATACATTTGCAATAAATGAGCATGAGTGCCCATGAGATCCTCTATAAAAGTCAAGATATGTAATAAATGATGTCCTCAAGCCTCAAAATTTGAATGAGCAGGTGAGAAGGTCGCTCAGTAATTAATGGAATTGACCCCAAAAAACACACTAAATCTAATAAAAATCGGGGGTCAAGGATCAAAGATACCTCATAGTGCTTATTGAAGAAGCAAAGAAAGAAGGTCGAAGCAGCAAACCACGAAAACATGAACTTGTTGGAGGTCGAACTGTAATGCCCCGCCATGTAACCCTAGAAGAAAATGCAATTAACGTCTTAAGTGCACAAATTTTTTTTAATTAAAGTGTAATAACATACATGTTCACTTACTAATAAACAACAACCTCTAAGGCTATGAGATTGGGATTACGTAAAACCCATACATACATCACATAACATCTATAACATTTAATTACACAAAGCATTGAGTACTCATAAAAAATAAAGTTATATCATAACATAAAGAGATATAACAAAACTCCATATTCATTAACTTAATCATTAAGTTACATCCCTCATTCCCCGAATGAGGCAATATTACAAATGTGTTACATTATACAAATATCCAGCTCGAATACAAATGAGGGGTAAAATAACATGAGTCAAACTGAAATAAATACAATGTTTGAAATGAATACTGGAACCTACGAGCTCTCCAACTGGATACCTCACCATCACAAACTGAAGATCAAAGGGGGACCCAATGGTGTATGGTGCATGTTCCACCCAACGAAGTGGTACCCAAAGGCCCACCCCCCATGCTAGGAGATAGTAACAACATAACATGGACAAAAATACAACCTCTAATCACAGGTTGACTCATACTGACACAACCAATCACATGTACAACACAATGACAAGTACAACTCAAACATAGGTTACAATGCTTCCAGATATAAAACAGATCAAGTATGCTAAGAGAACCATACAAATAAAACCAAATACCAACTGTTGTCCTAGACAGAGTGTCATTGCACAACTCATAATGAGTTACCCACTGCGGATCTTCATAGGCCCCAGATATCCTAGAGACCTCAACCGACCCCCAACCCTCATACTTACTAATGTGGGATCAAGTACCTCTTGAAAAGACAAGGTAGATGACCTTTGCCATTTCAGGCCCTTCCCACTTACCCCAAACCTAAACAAGCACTCAAGACTATGAATGAGGCTAGAACTTATCTTTTTAGTGTGAAATACTACCTAATCTTCTAAGTACATTATTTTAGTTATCGCTTGATTAAACTACTTCTGAAGGTTACCCAGTCTTACCTCTTATGGGCTCTGGCCCCTAACCGAAGCCACTCTTCTATTTGAAAACACACTTACATACCAATCACCAAGGGAATCCCAAGTGCATACAAACTAGATTACATAACCACTCCAACACTGGAGGCAACAATTCACATAATCCACTCCTTCCAAAGGAGGCACAAATCATTCCCGTTCGTGGAAACCGAGTAAATCACTGACAAGGCACCATGCACTACCCAAGGGATTCAAAATAGGTTGACATAACAAATCGACAACCCCCATTCTCTAGGAACCTCTAGAAGACTTACAAATTAAAAACACATTCAACCCATCTCCCCAAACCAGAACACAGAGGAAATAAACATAGAAAGCAATTGCGAGGAAATAACTATTTTTTGGATATACTAAATCCATTTCCCTTTTAAATTCATTTCACAGTAAAGAAGACAATTGCCCTAATGGAATAATTAAAAATAATAATTTATTGCCTTTCCAAATAGAGAGAAGGAAAAATTACTAACTTAAATAAATAATTCAAACTCTTGATTACTTATAAAAGCAACATAAATCAACTACAAGATATTTTCTTCAATTTCCAAACTAAATATAAAAACATGTTATCTTTTTAAAATAAAACTATTTTAAATATAAAAATATATATTTAATATATATACATACATAATTATGTATATACATTTATGATATATATTCATTAAATATATAATTGATATTTTACAAACCAAATATATATAACATATATACACATTATATATACATATATATACATATTATATATACATATATATACAATGTATATATATAATATAATATGTATATAATATATATTTCATATTGAGCAACTTAAATTGCATCGAAATTCGCAATAAATCGAAATCCGTAAAATAAAATAAAAATGGATGAATTTAATTTCGTGATTTTAAAAAGTCGAAAGCCTTTATACATGGGAGCACTGGCTATACTATGTACAGACCGACCACCCCATTAAAGATGGGAGGGGGCAACACTCCATATGGGGCAACACATCCCCCTATGAGGTGGGTGCACTTCCCTATAGGCAACGCTTCTCCCACCAACATATGTGGGCAGTGGGGGTTTGACCTCCCCACCAACCACCATGAGATCTTTGCATTTTTTTTTTATATAATTCTTTTTTTTTTATGAATTTTGATTTCGTTTCTCCCAAAAATAATTACGTCATACGGACAACGATTCATCTATAGGTAAAATTATAAAATTTTCAGATAATACCCAAATTTTACAAAGTATTCTATAATAAATCTTCCAAATAGCTTTCTCAAGTCCAAACACAGAGAAAAGAAAAGACAAGCTACAAGAAAATCTTAATTATAAATTTATACATTTCCTCCGGGTTTTTCCACAACAAATCTACAAAATCGAGAAGCCTTACAATTTTTTTTTTTTCCCTATAGAGGTTTCCTACGATTACACAAAGGTTTTAACAATTTCAACATAGATTTAAACATTAAAATTCCCTAAATTTAAATTTGTTTTCCTCTAGTTTTATTTCACTATTTAAATCTAATAATTCCTCAAAGATCTCAAATCTTATTCTTTGGTTTCACTGTAACTAAAATTCCCTACAGAGGCTCTAGGTTTCTTCACGACAATCACCAAAGCCTTAAATTCTTCTTTTCTTAAACAAAATAATTTTTTTATTACAGATCTCGCACAATAATTTTCTACAGTAATAGAATTCTAGTTAAAATTTTAAACCAAACAATATCACAAGAATGGAACGTGTTTCAACGAAGCTTCTGAAGTGTTGGAGTTTTTGATGCCGAGCTTCTTCCAAAGCTTTCACAGCTTCTTCCCAACAATCACAATTTCCCAAGCACAGTAATGTATGCAACACCACAACAATCTATACCAAACAAATCTAAGAATGCAACATGTTCACAATTTCCTTCCAAATCAAAATCCCATTCCAATTTTACCACAGCAAGCAAAATCCTCTTCCCCAAATTTTTCAACATCCCCAAAATATCTTGTGCTTTGCCATGAAGAAGCCAAAGCCAAGATTCTCTCCAGGAATTCATTTTTTTAACAACCCTCAATTAATTAACTATCACATGCTGGCAATTAACAAATATCTTTTAACAACCACATTTATTTTCACAAAAATAATTTAATAATTTCATATTCAAATTTAATTCCAAATTATATTTAATTCCCTTACACAACTTTCTTTAAAAATAATTTAATTAATTAATAAATAAATTTAACCGCATGGACTGAATTTAATTTACTAAATAAAATAAATTAAATTAATTAATTTAAATAAAAAGCTTCTATCATATTATCTAAAATTAATTAAATAAATACCAACATCATTTAATGCATAATTTAACATTTATTTTCATAACATAAACCCTGCAGATTAAATAGTAATTAACAAGGCAAACAAAGACACACCAAACAAGGACTAACAACACACTGTGACTAGGGTGTAGTCCTGACACATGTTACCTAGTTACTATCTCCCATTCAACTTAACCGTTGGGTCGACACGCTCAAACCTATGAAACCAGGTGGAGTCGATGTCATGTACCTACAAACCTGTAAACGAGATAACAAAGTACATGTATATAAACAACATAAAATACACACCATGAAGAGGAAATCACAGAATCGCAGGGCGCTTGCAAGCGAGTGATGTGATCCCATCCCCTTCATCAATACACTCATCATAAACTGACAGTTCCATCATAATCAAATATCTCATGTGCAATAAACATGTTATAACAAACCAACATTATTACACCAATTAAAGCATGTCAAATACAACATCATATAAGATACATCACATCACACAAATAGTCAATGTCGCTCTATCAATAGCGAACAAATAACACACACATAATAACGTATATCAAAGTATCAGAATATCCAGAAAAAAAAACAAAACAAGAACATACTGTCCAGTCCAAAAAGAAAAACAAAGGGGTATTACACGAACTTTGAGCCTACCTCATACCGCATGCTTAGAAGAGGAAGAAGAAGAAATAAGAAAGAAGGAAGAGGAAGGAGGGAACTACAAAGTCTGAAAGTTGTTACCTGTCAGGGCTCGGGCTTCTGAAGGAAAGGTTACCCTTTACCAAAAGTAAGTAAGAGGTAAAGCATAAAAGGTAAGGCCGAAGGCTAAAAACCGAAACCTTTTAGAAAGAAAGGGTAAGAAGCTGGAAGGGGTAAGAGGGAAATCCGACCCCTGGAGTCTAACTATTCAAGATAGACAAATCTTGGAAAGTCTCTTTGGGACTTCGACGATCAGAGGAAAGACTTAAGCCTTAACAAAAGGACACAGTAAGGGATAAAGGGGAAGGCCAAAAGCCAATGCCTGAAATACTTATTAGAAAAAAGAAAAGAAGAAGGGGAGGGAGCGATGGAGAAGAAATGTTAGTATGAAGGGAAGAGAAAACCTGAAAGCCCAAAATTCCTTAAGACTTAGACAATTTTTTGACCTTCAAGGAGAATTTATGCAAAATGGCCCATGTAGGATCTCTCAAATTGGTTATCAATGATGGTTCATCAAAGGGTGGCATGAAGTGTCAACATTTTTGGTGATTTCTATGAGATGATTTCTTTCTAATCATGGAATATAGTGGCCTTGCATATCCATTGGGCAGAGTCAAGAGGATAAAACTTACAAAACTTGGCCTTCTCAAAGAAAAACAAAACATGTGCAATATGCACTTGGAGGAAAACATGAAACTAGGAACATACATTTCCTTAAGGAGAGTGCAGGGTGTGCAAGAGGTACTTCATGGAAATCAAGATAACTACAATATGTACATTAAACTAACATGAGGCCAAGAATGGGAATTTTCCTTTGTCAAAGATGAAACTTTTGAAGGAGCCGATCTCCCTCAAACCATAGTTGAAAACTTCACCCAGTTGCAACCACTAAAAACTATTGCCAAAATGCATGTAGCTACACAAAATTACCACAAGGTGAAGGATGACTTCACTGTAAACTTTTCCACTACAAGGGAACCATATGATGCAAGTGTCAAATTCATCTAGCAACTTAGTTCCTTAGCTGAACATACAACAATAGGGGTGAAACATTTTGAAGATAGGTCAACATCAAGGAATAAACCTTCTATAGAAGTAATAAAACTTTCTTCACAAAAGAATATGACATCACTCTCACAACTGACCCTCTCATTGCATGAACTAAAACAAAAATAAAATTTTTACATCTCACATGGTGATGCAAAATATGCCAAACTTGATTTTTCATCTGCACAAGAAAGACCTTCCTCATGCACCTCAAACGAAAAAAATTGAAGCTCAAGCATACTTTCAAATTGAGCAACAGGAGAGTCACTCTCCAAGAAGATGTGTAGCTTCTCCATGGTGGTTTTTATAGCATGTTGGTCCCATGTGAAGCATTCTAACTTAGTCACATTATCCCTAATGTTAAATGTCACATCTTCATCTTGAATGAAGACCTCATATTCAACATTGCTACATTTAGGGATAATAGAGAACCAAAAAACATTATAATTACTTGTATTGATACACACTTCATTAATACATACCTCAAATTTGTGAGACACTTCAAGTGAAGAACTTGATTCTTCAAATTTTCCCTTTGTTTTAATTTCCTCTTGGCAACTAGTTGCAACAAAATCAAACTCTTGGCATGTAATAGTTTCCACATTCTTTGTTGTCATTGCACCTTCATGCTCACAAAGCTTCTCTTTTGGGGATGAAGGATTGATGTTTAAACCTAAACAAAAGTTTTTTATTACATCCCAAAAGAGGTCCTCCACCTCAAAACTACAAACCTCGACGAATAGGGGATCTCCATCCACTATGACAGGGGATAAATATGTCTACTACTGTTGCTACTCAAAAACCTTGGAGTTATCTTCATCCATCAAGCTAGGCTCGATCTGCTCAAAAGCTTCCACTGATGTGAGTGTAATTAATCTATCCTCCCCATCTTTAATAAAATTAGGGAGGATATCAAATGTGTGTAATGATTCCTCTATCATATCAATTTATTTTACCTTTTTAATGTCTTGGTACTACATTTGGTTATCTTCAACTGTTTCTTGCAATAGGCCAAGACACTCATTATTTGGAGAACATGAAGGCTCTTCAATAACAATCTCTTTACTCCTATCTGGGAACAACACCCTCTTTTTTTCTTCTGACCAATTAGGATCCCATACAAAAAGTCCACCTTTACAAAGTGAAATAACAATGGAAGGAGAAAAATGATCAAAAGGGCATTGGATCTCTTGCTGAAGCTCAAGAAGGGGTTGCTCAATAGGAGTAAGAATTTGAGCCTCCTCATGGATAGGTTCTCGTGAGGAATAGAGGATCTCAAAACTTGGGATCTCTAATGTAGGAGATCTACTTGAGGGCACTGGAGGTTCAATAGGGGTTTCAAGAGGCTGATTAGGATTCCTAAAACTTACAAATTTGTGCCTTTGTACCTCCTCTTCGATAGGTTATTCGAGGATAGATGGAGGTGTTTGTCTGAAACTAGGCACACAAGGGGCTACCTGAGCCTCAAAAAATTGTGCAAGAGCAAGGGAAATTTTGAGATGCTCTTTCCTAACAACAACTTGTCTTTGTATACACTCTTTTGGTTTCCTTCTTTGTGCCTCCATCTCTTGTTGTTGTTGGTAGGTTTGATAAACCAACTCCTACTGAAAGCTATGCTCTTGGACTTCTTCAATTTTGTTCATTTTCCTTTGAAAGTCCAACAGTATATATTTGATGCTTAGGTTATCAACACTAGAAGGTTAGCTATGAGAATAGCAAGGTTGTTTGGATAAAAAAGGGCCTCGTTATGGTTGGGCCTGAACATATGGCTTCCATGAGCCTTGAGTAGGGGTGGGTGGGTGGTAAGAATTTGAGTAGGGCTGATAATCCATTATAATAGGGATTTGAGAGGAAAAAAAAGGGGCATTACCAACTTGCTATTGCTAATTAGGAGGTGCAAAGTTGGCATTTCCATGAAATGGGGGAGTGTACATGTGATTTACATTAAAATTTGACATACTTGGGCACATGGAAATCCTTCTCAACCATTTTAAAACAAGAACATAGATCTGATCAACCAAAGAAATGGGTACATACCAATAGAGTCACCCAAATAAAAATGCAGAGTCACCAAGTGTTTGTAGAACTGCCTCTTCAAGGCTAGAAATACTGAGGATAAAACCACCTCCTCAATAGAATGAAGTAAAGCTTCATGAACTTGTCCCACCAAGCATTCTGAAAACTATTATCAGTTAGGATTGCACCCGCATGTTGAGAATACATGCAACTATCTAATGAAACATGGAAACGACCTCAAGCTGTAGGACCTTGTGCAGTGAGGTTGAATCTCTGAAGAAGGCCAAATTCCTTTGATGGATCACCTAAAACTACTAAAACTCTCAAGGAAAAGGGGAGAAGGATTCTTGAAATGAGAAACCTAAAACTAAAGAGGTGATGCACCAAAAATCTAGGTTTACTTGTTGCTCCAATTCACAATCAACAGTAATAAAAGACCTTTTGCTTTCACAAATCAACTTTAAACATGCAACACATAATTAATTTATATGAAGTCTTGGATTCAGAGGTGTTTGAAGGAAAAATAGGAATTTTCACAACTACAACCTATTGACACCATTCAACACAACATATAACCTGTATTGACATGAAATCCTTGCTCCAAACTGCACAAATGAGACATAAAAAGGATTCAAAATATAAAATCACAATTACAACATCAGATCATTCATGCAAGGTGAAACAAAGAACTGTAGAAGGAACTCTGTAATCTCTATTGTTCTGAAAGGATCCCTTTTGTTGTGCAAAGAGAAGCAAGAACCAATTGAAAAATATACAAGTGTTGCCTTTATAGTTTAGGGATAACTTAGAAAACGTGCCCATGAAGATAGCTGAACCACTCAATAGTCAAAACCCTAGCAATAAATTCCTATCATGCTTATCCATGAAAGGATGGATGGGTCCCATGAAAATCATGATCTAGGTATGGATCCATCAGAAAGGACAATACATTTGCAATAAATGAGCACGTGTGCTCATGAGATCCTCTACAAAAGTCAAGATGTGTAATAAATGATCTCCTCAAGCCTCAAAAGTTGAATGAGTAGGTAAGAAGGTTTCCCAAGAATTGATGGCGTCGACCCCAAAATACACACTAAATCTGCTAAAAATCGGGGGTTGAGGATCAGAGATACCTCGTACCAATTACTAAAGAAGTGAAGAAATAAGGTTGAAGCAATGAACCACAAAAAAAGGAAACCTATCAAAGGTTGGTCTTTGAGCCTACCTCATACCACATGCTTAGAAGAGGAAGAAGAAGAAAGAAGGAAGATGGAGGAAGAAGGAGGGAATCGTGAATTCTGAAAGTTGTTACCTATCGGGGGTCAAGATTCTAGAGGAAGGGTTATCCTTTACCGAAATTAAGTAAGAGGTAAAGCATAAAAGGTAAGGACAAAGGTCAAAACCAAAAACATTTTAGAAATAAAGGTAAAGAAGGTGGAAGGGGTAAGAGGGAAACCCAACTCCTAAAGCTCGACTATTCAAGATAGACAAATCTTGAAAAGCCTCTTCAAGACTTTGGCGATCAAAGGAAAGACTCATGCCTTACCAAAAGGACACAGTAAGGGATAAAGGGGAAGGCTAAAGGCTGACACCTAAAACACTTAGAAAAAATTAGTAGAAAAGAAGGGTCAGGAGTGATGGAGAAGGCATGCCAATATGAAGGGAAGCAAAAACTTGAAAGCCTGAAATGCCTTAAGAATTAGACAATTTTTTGACCTTTCAAGGAGAATTTATGCAAGATGGCCCATGTAGGTGTTGGAGTATGGACAAAAATTGAGAGGGGGGGGGGGGTGAATCAGTGTTTGAAAGACAAACTTTAAATTAAAACCTTCTTAACTTTGACCAAGACTTTTAATTTTGATATCCTTTCTATTGATAACAGGGTAGAGTAATTACTTTGAGAGCATTTACGATAGCATTAACTTAGTTCATTTTGAAAACTTATGCCAAATAAAACTTATGTGAGATATCTTGCATTTGCAAAAGAGATGACTAGCATAGTTTAACAATCAGTGCACGATGAAAAAACAGGTGCAACTCATAAGACTGTACATGAAGACCAACAATGTTTAATCATTTTAGGACCACCAAATTTCAATGTAGACCTATGAGATACTAAAAAAACTATGCAATAGAATGACATATGATAAGAATGAAACAACTAAGAGCTTCAATACATCATAACAATTCTTGAGCTATGAAACAAATGAATACTTTTATGCTTTCTTTTGAATCAAAATTTTCAACAATGATAGAACACTTGTGCTCGACATTTTGATATAAAAATTTGTAGAGATGAAGGAACTAACATTCAATAATGTTCAGACTGATAAGAAAAATCACTCACAATCTTGAAGCATTATCACATCAAAGTAATGAGACCATAAGACAAAGAATTTTCCGAGTGGAAAACCCTCTTGGGGTAGAAAAACCACTCCAAAAAATGATGCCTCACTAGCTTAACTTCAAAATCCACTGTATACAATGCCTTGCTGGAAAATTTTAGAGCACCCACTCTAGGAGCATAAACTCCTTACAAATTTAGGAACACCCATTCCAAGGAGCACCAACCCCTTCTACAAAAATAAGAATAATAGTAATATCAGAGGGTTTCTCTATTTTTAATTTAACTCACATCTGCCTCTCTTTCTAATTTGTCTAATATCCTACAGATTCAACTTGAATCTACAAAATACCAAACACACTAGATTTTCATTTTCTGCACCATATTTGCAAGGTTTTGTTGCAGAGCTTTTTGCACTAACACTTTTTAAAAATTCCCAACACACAACAATGACTAATCACTATTTTTTATATCTTTACAAAGTATGCACATAATGTATCATGTATCTTTTTTGAAGGTTTCAGTTGAAACTGAATACCATAATTGATATGTTTCAAGAACCCCTTAATACTATGACAGGAGGACAACACATAAAATAATCTTTTCCCATCCAAAAATGCCTTCAGCCACAAGGTTTTGTTTATAAACCAATAACAAATCAAAACTGCCAAGAGTCATAACTGAATTCATATCATAATGATCAAAAGCCTGAATTAAACAAACATCTTTTGTAGATACGAGAATGGAGAAAGAAAACCAAATGAAAAGCATGATATCCCGTCAGAAAGAGTTTAACAACCCACTGAATCTTTTTCCACATTCGAGCAGACTGAAACAATAATTGTCTTTTTACATTATCTTCAATCAATAGAAGAAATACCTGATTATACAGCAAGGAAATGAAACAAATACCAGAAGAGATTCACCAACTACCCTACTAAAGGAGTCATTATCACTTTCTTATAAACTACCAAGCTCTTTCCAGCTTAAAAAAAATTGTTATCCATTCTTGCAACGAACACAAAAAATTCCTCCAGAATCAACCAAGAGAAAGATAAGCACAAATTTATAGCAGTGGACAAAAGAATTCACCATGGTGGTGGTTAGGGTTACAAACTGTATTCTTTGCAAAAATAACCAACATTATGTCTTTTTCCCTAAACAATTCTTTCTCATGTCATTCAATGACTTTGGAAAATGTAATTTTTTTAAATCTGCGACATAACAATCAAAACTATCGACACATAATAATCCCGCTAAAAGTGTCGACATCATAATATCAACAATGATAAAGACCAATATCACATGTGTAATGAGATAAAAAATTAGGCACCGAAATAATACCTTTACCCAAGCTTTTTCACAAAAAGCTTTTAATCTTTAGAGCCCGAATGCTTTGTTTAAGAAATGATCTCATATCACTTAAGAGCCCGATATAAACACTAGATTCAAGACATTAATCAACAATAGTTATCCTTAGAATTATCAACATTGTCCGAACTTTTAAAAAGTCAATTTCATCGAAATTCAACCAATTCCTATATCACTTGCTTAGCATATTCGATACTCATTAGGAGTATAAAGCAAACAAATTCTTTTAACAAGAGATGTCGACCAAGTAAAACTTGGTATAAATACCTTTCCAAAAGAATATCTCAATGGATGTCAAGTGTACACCAAGATCCTTATTACCATATCAAATGCCTATGCAATGTGATCTCTTTTCATTTTGCACAACCATCAACCCTTACAAATGTGAATTATATGAGACCGGATAAAGACTTCATAAGCCATGCAATCAATCAATGTGTCATAACCATTGATACCAAGGAAATAAAAATATTCCATGAAGATATAATCAAAAGACCATGTACTAAGTGCCAATGAGCAACCTGATAAATATCAATGAAGCCAAAATCCAACTGATAATGAGTGACTGAAATAATAAACTTGTGACATGCAATAATGAAGGACCATCCTGACAAAATGAAACCATATGACAATCTGATAAGCAATGTCCACATTAGCATCATCATATAGAAACCTGAAACCAAGATTCATGCCTAGAAGCAAATGATCACTATGATCAATATGAAATGATCAACCTGAAAAACCTAAACCTGTTAAGATAACAATGCCATATATTTGAAGAAAATGCATGCCCTGAAACAAATACATGCCCTGTCACAATGAACACTATATCAAATATTAGTATCAACATATACATGTACCAAAAACTGAAACCTATAACTGCATTCCATGAAAAGACCATGTAAATCAATTGCAATCATCATGTGCCATAAGATCATATCATGTCAACATTAACTTGTCATCTACATATCTTGCATTCACCAATCCAAATAATAGAACGAGTGATGTCATGAACCCCATAAAATAGTTTTTGGAATCAAGGACAAACTAACACATAAATAACTAAAAGTCAACAAACTCCCCCTTTGTCCTTGATGGAAAAACACATATCATCTCCCCCCCTTTTTGCCTCAATGACAAAGAATGAAAGTAGAGAATGTGAGATTCCATGAGTATAAATAACTAAAACCAACCAACACTGTAACCATCTGAAAGGAGAAATCAAGAATCAAATACTATCAACATATCATTACTTTAGTCAAATAACTATGTGTCATATATTTCCTTGTGTTAATCACATGAGCAATCACAATATTTTTGCATCCATAACACTTAAAGAACATGTCTACACCAAATACCAACTGTATAAATAATGTTACCAACATGAATAACCATGTACCAAGGCATCAACTATGACAACATCAAAGATATTATGAGCTTCTCCCTAATTGAGATAACAAAGCAAAGAAGATTCTCATTGGAAACCTCTTTCAAGCACAAAAATATCATAAAACATGATACTATTACAATGTCGCAAGCATTTACATAAGCTTAAAATAAAATCTCAAGATACTCTTACCGATTAGCCTTGCTTCCCCTTTGTCACTTACCCTTAACAACATAGGATCATTTCTTATGCTACTTCCTCTATCAATAATAATTTCAGCACTGGTGTCAAGATGCTAATATGACTTCATGTGACTGAGGACACCTACAATCTATTCCACTCATGACCAAGGGAAGAAACACCAATATATTTTATAGGCATATTATTGTTCTAATCTGTTTACCATGCTTCAAGGAAGATGCCAAAAAATCTAACATATATCAAGCATGATACAAGCATTTGAACCAAGGATATTATAACACTATCACAAAGAAATCACAATTATAGTCTCACACAAACTACTGCTCATACATGGCTATCATGGCCATACCAAATTAAAACTCCACCATGCAACTGCACCTTGTAAAAAATGCCCTTTCACCTTCTTCTTCGTATATTTACTAGGACACTAACAACTGCACCAATATTAGAATACAAAAGCACAACATGAGTATTGTCCTAAGACAAAGACTCAATTGCAACCATTCCCTCTATGAACAAACCTATACTCTGCATTCTCCCAAGAATGATTATCCATAAGAAACCAACTGCAATCTTCATACAAAAACCAACATACTTCACATGCTATCACAGGTGCAACTCCAACTCAATATGATCCAGCTGAAAGATACAGATGAAACTACCACTCCAAGACGTATTCAAATAAGGTAATAGAGTATATTCATCACTGTTCACATATCACAAACAAAATTTCATAAGTAATACCCCTGTTCATAGAAAGAACTCAAATTCACTTCATTAGAATTACTATCAGGAATACCACTTCATTATTTCTACACCACACACACACACACCATACTTCATACTAAAAACCCAGAGGCTCGAACAAGACTCATTCAACTCCTAATAAGTACACATACTTTTCATCACACAAACTTCACCCAGTATCCATTCTTGATCATTAAACATTCAAGTAAAACCATAAGCCATTCAACACAAGAAAAACACATCTCACTGTAAGCAATAGCAGATTTAATGCACATGATTTTTGCAACCATGAATTCCAAACTTTACCATATTGACACAACATTCTTCACCAAGGAAATATATCCATTCCTCCCATATATTCATTCATGATGAATTTAAAATGGAGCTAACACCAGGTAAAAAAGAAGTCGACTCCAATATACTAAAGCTTTCAGAAAATGAATTTCGTTCATCTTTTCTCCTTCCAATGATCCATGGAAGAGGACTCCTACATGCTCAACACAAAGAAATATCATTGTACTTCAAACTTGAATTCCTTAACAACCTGTAATAGCTGATCTGTTATACACAATACAATAATCATGATGATCTCTGTTATATCCAAGGCTGTCAATATATGAGAATTCTTATTTAACATAAACCTCCAATATTATATGCAGACCTTCATAATCAATTCAACTGGAATAAAACAGAATGAAAAATTGACATTTACAAAACTCTTCTTTACTTCTTATACCACCAATAGTAAATGCATGTTGTCATACCTCATTCTTGACTTCATAGGGGTAAAATATGGTACCATAATAGACTCCCCCCGAGTCTTTGCTTCTTCTTAGGGCCTAGATGGCAACACCTATGTAAGGAGTGCACAAGGAGTTTTCACAAATTCATCTTTATTACTCTTCTTGTCATCTTGATTGCTCTTTCTTCTCCACACCAATGCAAACTTTTTCACTTGTTTGTTTAAAGTGATAAATCTGCATTGTTGTGCTTTATGCCCAACATTATTACATATGAAACAAATGATCTTATGATTGTTCCGAGGAATAAAAGACTTTCTGTAGACATTTCCAACTTTGTTCCCTACATAATTATCACTTGTATTCATTCTACAATCTCTTCTTAAGTGACCAAAATTGTTGCAATTGTAACACACCACATTCTCATTTCTAGAGACATTAGAATGATTCTTATTTGACCATCTCATGCAATCAATTTCCTTATGAACAAAGTCATTAAAAACATAGCAATATCCTTGAAAATAATGATTGTACCTAAATGATTGATTATTCCAAGGATGTGAAGATCTGAAAAAAATTCTCCTTTCTTAGTGAATACCTTTAAATTGTCTTCTAGCAGCAGTGTTATCCTCTGATTTTGTTTTCTCTTCACTCTTCGGTGCAACAGCATGGTGACCAAGATCAACCTTCATTCTTGGTGTAAACCTCTTTCCATCTGCAGTAGCAAACACTCTTTTAGATTCATTGGTAGAGTTTTGTCCAACCTCATATCCCAATCCTATAGGATCCTTAGAATGCTTTTGCTTGTCCAACATCTCATTCAATAGATTAGTACTATGATAAAATTTCTAGTTTATACCTGATTGAACCTTGACACTTTCAAGCTCTTTACTTAATGCAACTATTTCTCCTTCAAGTTTTTGAAATTCAATCTTTTTAACCTCCAAATTAGACCTTACAACATCTTCTATCCTCTCAGATTTTTCAATTTCAATTTTATAACTTATAATCATGTCATCTTTAAGAGTTAGTTCTTTTAACAATGAATCATTATCTAAACTTTTCTTCAATAAAGTAACCTCATTTTCTAGTTTATTAGACAATTCATTCCTGTCTTTTAACTTGACTTCCAATCCCTCTTTAGTCATTTTTCTATCAACCATTTGAGCTTTCATAAATTCAATAATCTTTCAGATTTATCATAGTTTTGGTTTAATACCTTATTAGTATCAGTACTCTTTTGAAATTGTACCTTAAGTTCCTGATTTTCTTGTTTAGGCCTTTTAAGTTCATCTAAGGAAGCAAGTAGTTCTCCTTCCAAATCAACCTCAAACTCATCACCTTCACATTCTTTTTCACCAAATTCTTGTTCAAAGTCACTTACCAAGTGATCTTCTTCTTCACTAACTACAATATCACTTTTAGTATAAACTATTAGGGGTAATTCTTGAGAAAAAACTTCACTAGACTTGACGAAGGTTGGTTTATCAACTTTTTGCTTGACACTAGGGGCTTTCTTTTGACCTTTGTTTCTTTTGCACTTAGCCATAAAAAATACTCCACAACCAGGAAACCCTAAGTTGGTTAGACTTATGTATGGGTATGGCTCTATACACCAACATCAATTGAAACTAGATATGTCTCCATAAAACACATAGTCTATATCATTCAAACATAAGTACTTTCTTAAACTTGTGACATGTTTGATAAACTCCAAAACCAAAATCAATCCAAGGTGGTTTAGACCTATATGAGGACCCTATGCTCTGATACCACTTGTTGGAGTATAGATAGATATTGAGAGGGGGGGTGAATCAATGTATGAAAGACAGACTTTAAATTCAAACCTTCTTAAACTTTGACAAATAATTTTAATTATGATATACTTTCTATTGATAATAGGGCAGAGTAATTTATTTGAGAGAATTTATGAAAACATTAACTTAGTTCATTTTTGAAAACTTATGCCAGTTAAAACTTGTGTGAGATATCTTGCATTTGCAAAAGAGATGACTGGCATAGTTTAACAATCAATGCACGATGACAAAATAGGTGAGACTCATAAGACTGTACATGAAGACCAATATTGTTTAATCACTTTAGGACCACCAAATTTTAATGCAGACTTATGAGATACTAAAACAAATATGCAATGGAATGCCATATGATAAGCATGAAACAACTAAGAGATTTAGAACATCATAATAATTCTTGAGCTATGAAACAAATGAATACTTTTATGCTTTCTTTTGAATCAAAATTTTCAACAATGATAGAACACTTGTGCAAGACATTTTTATATAAAAATTTGCAGAGATGAAGGAACTAACATTCAACAATGTTTAGAATGATAAGAACAATCACTCAAAAACTCATCACAATCTTGAAGCATTATCACATCAAAGCAATGAGACCATAAGACACGAAATTTGTTGAGTGGAAAACCCTCTTGGGGTAGAAAAACCACTCCAAAAAATGATGCCTCACTGGCTTAACTTCAAAAACCACTGTATATAATACCTTACCCAAAAAGAAAAATTTAGAGCACCCACTCTAGGAGCATCAACCCCTTACAAATTTAGGAACACCCATTCCAAGGAGCACCAACCCCTTCTACAAAAATAAGAATAATATTAATATCAGAGGGTTCCTCTATTTGCAATTTAACTCACGTCTGCCTCTCTTTCTAATCTATCTAATATCCTACAGATTCAACTTGAATCTACAAAATACCAAACACATTAGATTTTTATTTTCTGCACCATATTTGCAAGGTTTTCTTACAGAGCTTTTTGCACTAACACTTTTTAAAAATTCCCAACACACAACAGTGACTAATCACTGTTTTTTATATCTTTACAAAGTATGCACATAATGTATCATGTATCTTTTTTGAAGGTTTCAGTTGAAACTAAATACCATAACTGATATGTTTCAAGAACCCCTTAATACTATGACAGGAGGACAACACATAAAAGAATCTTTTCCCATCCAAAAATTCCTTCAGCCACAAGGTTTTGTTCATAAACCAATAACAGATCAAAATTGCCAAGAGTCATAACCGAATTCATATCATAATGATCAAAAGGCCTGAATTAAACAAACATCTTTTGCATATACGAGAATGGAGAAAGAAAACCAAATGAAAAGCATGATATCCCATCAAAAAGAGTCTAACAACCCACCGAATCTTTTTCCACATTCGAGCAGACTGAAACAATAACTGTCTTTTACACTATCTTCAAGCAATAGAAGAAATACCTGATTATGCAGCAGGGAAATCAAACAAATACCAGAAGAGATTCACCAACTACCCTGCTGAAGGAGTCATTATCACTTTCTTATCAACTACCAAGCTCTTGCCAGCTTAAAAAAAATTGTTTTCTTGCAACGAACACAAAAAATTCATCCAGAATCGACCAAGAGAAAGATAAGCATAGATTTACAACAGTGTTCAAAAGAATTCACCATGGTGGTGGTTAGGGTTACAAACCCTATTCTTTTCAAAAATAACCGACATTATGTCTTTTTCCCTAAACAATTCTTTCTCATGTCATTCGATGACTTTGGCAAATGTAATTATCATTTGAAATCCGTGACATAACAATAAAAACTGTCAACACATAATAATCTTGCTAAAAGTGCTGACATCATAATATCAACAATGATAAAGACCAATATCACATGTTTAATGTGATAAAAAATTAGGAACTGAAATAATACCTTTACCCAAGCTTTTCACAAAAATATTTTAATCTTTAGAGCCCAACTGCTTTGTTTAAGAAAAGATCTCATATCACTTAAGAGCTTGATACAAACACTAGATTCAAGACATTAATCAACAATACTGATCCTTAGAGTTATCAACATTGTCGAGACTTTTAAAAAGTCAATTCCATCAAAATTAAATCAATGCCTATATCATTTGCTTAGCATATTCAATACTCATTAGGAGTATAAACAAAACAAATCCTTTTAACAAGAGATGCCGACCAAGTAAAACTTGGTATAAATACCTTTCCAAAAGAATATGCCAATGGATGTCAAGTGTAAACCAAGATCCTTTTTACCATATCAAATGCCTATGCAATGTGATCTCTTTTCTTTTAGCACAACCATCAACCCTTACAAATGTGAATTATATGAGACCGGATAAAGACTTCATAAGCCATGTAATCAATCAATGTGTCATAACCATTGATACCAAGGAAATAAAAAGATGCCATGAAGATATAATCAAAAGACCATGTACTAAGTGCCAATGACAAAGATGCCAATGAACAACCTGATAAATATTAATGAAGCCAAAATCCAAATGATAATGAGTGACTGAAATAATATACCTATGACATGCAATAATGAAGGACCATCTTGACAAAATGAAACCATCTGACAAACTGATAAGCACTTTCCACATTAGCATCATCATATAGAAACCTAAAACCAAGATTCATGCTTGGAAGCAAATGATCACTATGATCAATATGAAATGATCAACCTGAAAAACCTGAACTTGTTAAGATAACATTGCCATATATCTAAAGCAAATGCATGCCCTGAAACAAATACATGCCATGTCACAATGAAAATATTAGTACCAACATATACATGTACCAAAAACTGAAACCTGTAACTACATGCCATGAAAATACCATGTAAATCAATTGTAATCATCATGTGCCATAAGATCATATCATGCCAACATTAACTTGTCATTTGCATATCTTGCATTCATCACTCCAAAGAATAGAACCAGTGATGTCATGAACCCCATAAAATAGTTTTTGGCATTAAGGAAAAACTAACACATAAACAATTGAAAGCCAATAGTAGGATCTCTCAGATTGTTTATCAATGATGGGTCATCAAAGCATGACATGAAATGTCAACATTAACACAACAAGATAGTCATCTTGCTAGAACAAGACATCCTGCTATAGTAGGGAAATTTCATCTTGCTATAATGAGTATGATCACCATCTTACTCCAATGAAAATGGCCACCATCTAGCTACAACCAAGATGGGATTCATCTAACTTTAACTATGATAGTCATGGAGCTCCAGTTTCCATGATGGGTGGCTTCACAACTTCATTGAGGCCTAATGATTGATGAGTACCTTTTTATTTCCCTACCATCTATGAATGGATGTACTAATTCATGGAGCTTTCCTTATCGAGGTTCATATGGACTCTGCACTTGTCAATTTATACACATACACAAGCATTCAGTCACAAACTTACACCATGAGACACAAGACTAGATGCACATGCAAATTTATCCATAATTTTAACACTTTAGGGTTAAACTTGGATATAATATCAAGACACATGCTTACAAGCATATAAGAATTAGATCACTACAATAACACATTAGGCTTCAATGTAAATTTTAATAGATAAGACACCTATTAGGATTAAATTCAAATCCCAAAATTATATTATACCTTAGTGCTAGAAGACCTTCTACAATATAATCTAAAGATTCACATCACTTTATTTTATCTTCTAGCACAATTGTCGCATGCATGAGTGTTCTCTAACTCAACAACCTTTCCCCTAATGATTTTTCTTGTATTTATACTAGTTTCTTGAGTTATTTCATATTGAATCTTATTGGCCATGATGGGAAGCATATTTACTCAAAATACTTATCTAGCATATGTTTATGTCAAATAATTATTTTAGACCTTGAGATTTCTCATGGCATACAAAGCTTGGCTTCTCGTAATTGACCTTTCTTCTAGTAGTTTACTAAGTTGGAAAATTTTATGACTCTCTTAGCATCTCACTTTTTCTCATTTTCCATTTCCTTTTCTTTGGCCAATCACTAGTGGGATTCAAGTGGTTCTTGTATTTTCTAAGTCACCTTGAATTTCAGGTATTTCCTTGATTCTCTTAACTTTGTTATTTTGGGTGTAGTATCCTCAAACCTCGCTAGGTTGACTAGATCATGCAATCAGGGTTCTCACTAGCATTTTTGATAGACACCTAACCTTCCTATGCATCTCATCCAACATTTGGCATCTCATATTTCTTCCAATGAACTTGCATATGCATTTCCACTAGACACCAATGACTCCCCTGGAGCAGAGCAACCCTCTTCAACTTAGTTTGGCCTATCAATGTCAACAAATACTTTCATAGTTAGATAAATCTATCAAAGTACCATAAATCTTATAGTAGTCCAAAAGCTTACAAAATAATCTAAGAAATCATGATCTAAACATTAGTGTAAATTCACTGATCAAATTACTATATTGATTTCTTATTTTTCTACAATCATGATTCTAGCTCAAACTTACTCTAGATTCAATGATCCTTCCTTCTAGGTCTTGTCTTATTTTAAATCAAGACAACATTAATCTAAATAACTATTCAAATAGAAAAATAAGTTACTAAAATTTTAACTACACAAGCATTGTTCTAATTCATGTATAAGGTGCTTATGTGCTAGAGTAAAAATTAGTTGAAAACATTTAATACAATCTCCTTTATTGGATGAAGACGTGTTATTAACATCTATTATATAGTAATTACAGAATCAAGGCTATAATTTCTAAACCACCATATGCTCCAAAAAATGTAGAATAATGAATTTTTATCTACATACATTTGATTATTATTTGTTTCATTAATAAAGTTCCATATTTACCATTTCAAGTTCCATACATGGTTACTAAACTTCCCATGCAACTTTGTTAACCTTGGAGATGCTTAATGGATAACCTCTTTTTTATATCTATTCTTAACTACTTTAGAATGAAACTCAAGAATAATTCCTAGACCATGATTAGGGTTTGTTCAACATGATTTGATATAGGGTTTACACCCGAATTTAATATTAAATTAATCAATTTATTCCTATATTCTAGGTTATGTATCTCTTGACCAAAGACATTTTGTATCAAATGCATGAGGATGTGGTTTTCTTTTGGATGATGAATTAATTTAGCTTTGTGTAGTATAAGGATGCTATAATTTGATATGCACATTAGGCTAGTGATGTGGGAGCATCCTGGGTTGTGAGAGTAATCTTGCATCAACAAAAATAATGTATTTTAATTTTTAATTTTCTTAAGGTTTGGTAATTATTTATTTGGAGAAATAACTTGCAATATTAGGCAAAATTAATATATGAAATAAATTGGTCTTCATTAATGTTGCAATTTTTGGTGTTAGAGATAATTAAGGAGGTAGTTTTGAAACTTGAAATTCAAAAATGCATTATTGGGCGTGAGATTTTTGAGTTAAAAATTTCCATAACTCATAAATTATTTCCTAAATGCTAAAAAATTAAAATATGAGTGCCCAAGATTGAGTTGTCTACTTTTTTCCATTTTGGGTCCTACTGAGTGGAGTGGGAGTCCGAGTTATCAACCAATTTTGGAAATTTCATGAAAATGGGTTCAAAGATACATTTTAATATTTTTAATATGTTTATTTAGTGTATTTTATTAGGAGTTTTACTAGTTTGGGTCATGGAGAATGAGGAGCTACAAGAGAGCTAAGGTTGAATGTAATATTTAAGTCTTAGCTTGTCAAATTCACAGGTTGATTTTTCCAAATATTTGGAGAAGTCTCTCCTGGGGTGTAGCAATTTCTTCTTGGGAAGGTTGGGTTCATCTTTGTGCAGGTTTTGGGAGGTGTTTTGATCCATGATTGAATATTAGCAAAGTTGGTTGTGGAAGAAGGCAGATTGAAGAGTCAATTTCACAATGCAGGTGAAGGTTGGGAGCTCCAAATGAGGTGAAATTTCAGATTGTTGAAGGAAGGTTAATGTTGAAGCACATGTTGCAGGTTTAGTGGTGTTATATCATATTTCTAGAGGTTTGTTGTAAAGACAACAAGATTATGCACTTGTAATAAACACATGTAATGTAAATTTTATGAGAAAACGGTGTATTTTTCCTATTTTGAGACACAAATATGCAGTTGTTTCCTATGCATGTCATTGCATGTATGATTTGAGTTTATTTATGGTTTTTTTATTATATTATACCATTTGGGACATATTTGGATCATTTGATTTAAGTTTCTATTTGTTGTTGTAATAACACAATGTTGTATGCAAACAATGAATTGTTGGGGTTTTGAATATATTTCCTTTGAAATTTAATTTTTCATTTACAGTTTTTTGAATTATTTTGAGTATTTTTTCCCTCTTACATCAGTGGTATCAGAGCAGGAGTTCCTAAGTGTGCAGGAAAAGCATCGAATGTGAGGCAGTTTGCACCAGGACTTGAGAGGTTGGTGTGTGTGTGAATTTTTCTTGTATTGCAAGAGGAACTACTTAGATGATTTGAGGAGTTGAGTTTCTTGTGGTTACGAACAGATCATCAAGTGTGAGGCAGTTTGCAACAAAACTTGAAAGTGTTGAAGATTTGTAAACAAATCACCAAATGTGAGGCAGTTTACATATGCAAAACCTGAGGGTTTGAAGATTTATTTTGTTAAGGCTTTGAGTGTGTGTGGAAATTGTTTGAAGAAATTGTCAAGAAGAAAGGAACAAAGTTTGTAATAGTTGTGTATGCAGGAAAACACGAAGGAGAAAATATTGCAGAAGTATGCTTTGAGGATATCATTAAGGAAAAGAGAAAAGGTGAAGTTGTAGAGGTTGAGGGCAAGAAAGATGAAATTGCAGTAGTGGATGAGAGATCTTTGGAGGACAAGAAGGAATTGGAAAGTGAAAATGTGAGTAAAGAAGATAATTTAATAATTCATATTGAAGTAGTTGAAAAAGAATGGAATGAGTTGATTTCATGTGGAACAAAGGTTTCAGCAAAAGGTGAGGTAAAATCAAATTCTAATATTTTCTTGGATGAAGATAGGAATGCAAAAATGGAAAAATTTGTTGCAGCAGTGAAAGGAACTAAGGTAAATTTCAATTTTTCTGAATGTTATTATAAAGATGGATTTGAGGATAATGAGGTTTCAATAGAGAAGAATATTGATTCATATTTTATTAAATTTGAGAATTATGATGATTTTCATAATGTGAATGAGTTAGATCAGAAGGATTTTGTTAGTGATGTTTGGTATGTAAGAAAGATTTATATGGTGTTGTAGAGTTAAGTGTAGGTAAATTTTAGTGGAGGTGGAAGGAATATAGTGGGTTGAATTCCACAAGATTAGAGGAGAGTGATATTTGCATTTGGAGGAGGTGGTCGGTCTATGGTGGAATTGATTCCACATCTAGGAGGTTGAGTGCAGAGAAGAGTTGTCAAAGGAGGAGGATGCTTATTCTAGCTAGGTGTTGGAAGAGAAGGAATAAGAACAAATCAAGGGTATTTATTTTAGCAATGGAGCACAAAATTTTCCTACCCTGGGTGTCTGATGAAGGAGCATCCTGGGTTGTCAAAGAAATCTTGCATCAACCAAAATAATGCATTTTAATTTTTAATTTTCTTAAGGTTTGGTAATTATTTATTTGGAGAAATAACTTGCAATATTAGGCCAAATTGATATATGAAATAAATTGGTCTTTATTAATGTTGAAATTTTTAGTGTTGGAGATAATTAAGGAAGCGGTTTTGAAACTTGAAATTCAAGAATACCTTATTGGGAATGATATTTTTGAGTTACAACTTGCCATAAATCATACATTATTTCATAAATTCTAAAAAATCAAAAAATGGGCACCCAATATTGAGTTGTCTGCTTATTGCTATTTTGGGTCCTATTGAGTGGAGTGAGAGTCTAAGTTGTCAACCAATTTTGGCAATTTCATGAAAGTGGGTTCAAAGATGCCTTTTAACATTTTTAATATGTTCATTTAATGTATTTAATGAGGATTTTTACCAGGTTGGGTCATGGAGAATGAGGAGTTACAAGAGAGCTAAGGTTGAATGTAATATTTAAGTCTTAGCTTGTCAAATTCATAGGTTGCTTTTTCTAGATTTTTGGAGAAGTCTCTCTTGGGGTGTAGCAATTTCTTCTTGGGAAGATTGGGTTAATATTTGTGTAGGTTTTGGGAGGTGTTTTGATCCATGATTGAATATTAGCAAAGTTGTTCGTGGAAGAAGGCAGATTGAAGAGTCAATTTCGCAATGCAGGTGAAGGTTGGGAGCTCCAAATGAGGTAAAATTTCAGATTGTTGAAGGAAGGTTACTATTGAAGCACATGTTGTAGGTTTAGTGGTGTTATATCAGATTTCTAGAGGTTTATTTTAAAGCCAACAGGTTTATGCACTTGTAATAAACACATGTAATTCAAATTTTATGAGAAAATAATGTATTTTTCCCATTTTGAGACACAAATATGGAGTTTTTTCCTATGCATGTCATTGCATGTATGACTTGAGTTTATTTATGGTTTCTTGATCATATTAAACCATCTGGGTCGTGTTTGGATCATTTGATTTAAGTTTCTATTTGTTTTTGTAATAACATAGTGTGGTATGCAAACAGTGAATTGTTAGGGTTTTGACTATATTTCCTTTGAAATTTGATTATGATTTTCAATTTGGTTGAAGGGATAATATATCTTATTTGAGAAGGTTTTTGTGAATGATTTTGAGTGTGTGTTCCCTCTTACATCAACTAGCGATCATGATTGGCAAGGGTAAGTTCTCTTTATCAAAAATTCAATGGATGATTTGATATTGAAATCAATCTATATAGGCAATTTTAGAATTATCTTCAAAGTATTCTAAATTATTATTTTGTTTCTTCTCAAATATTTTTTTATATCAATTTATACTACATGTTAAGGTATGGATGTTTTCTTTTTGAATATTAATATTGTCTAGAAACACTTGATAGTGATATGAGAAAATTGACCTTGAAAATTTATTAGCAAGGTTTGAGTTTGAAATAATTCATTAACAACACTATGATTTTTTTGTATATTTTATCTCGTGTCAAGGTTTGGTGTTATTATGTGAGTATAAACCTTAGTTGAATTTAAACATTAATATTATTTTGATGCTTTATTGGTGATTTTTTCTAATCTTTATATGGATATGTGATATGGAATTAGTATGAGTTGCTAGCATATATTCTTTCTATTTCTATATGGATTTAGTGAGTTGAAATAAATTGTGATAATATGATGTATGGTCCTAGGAAATCAAGAGAAACTTGTGTTGATTATACAAATGTAATAAATATATGGTTATATAGACTTGAAAAAACATGATATCTCTATGGTAAGTGCTTTTACGAAAGAAAGAAATATAGTCTTATCTAATATTGTACAAGTTAATAGTTAAATTTTTTATTAGGATATGTTGTATCTAGTTCAATAATATGGAACTAGGGTTTGGTTTTTAAACTTGACATTTTTTTTTAGAATCTTCTCTTAAGTAGTAAAAATAGAGGGTATGTAATATTTATATCATAAATTCATGTTTGAGAGTTAAAGTATGAAAAAATAAAAGTAAAACATCTCTAGTAATGATATTATTTTACTCTAACTTAACCATGCCAAAATAAAATGGAGAGATAGGACTTGGGAGTAATGTAGGATTATGTCCAAAACCTAAAAAAATAATTTGTTTGGTTCTCTCATATTTTTTTCAAGATAAATTTCATTGATTAAAATATGAATGAGATTAGTATTAAAGTCTTTGAGTTAGTAAAAATATCCTTAAAAAAAATTGTTTGGTAAAGAGATCAACTACTAATAAAAAATTAAAAGAATTCCATTTTATGATGGGTCTTAAGATGAATAGTGAGACCATGTGTTGCATCTCAAAGTGGTAATCTATTAGACCTCTAATGTCAGAATTGAACCTTAAGATTTGGTATCCTTGTATATATATAGTGGTAGGTAGTATTCAAGATTAGTTTCATGAAGAGTACCTATTATAAGAATCAAGATTCAAAACCTAAACCTACCACAAAATTGGGAACTATTTGAAGATTAGTTTCATGAAGAGTACCTATAAACCAGACACAAGGAAAACAAGAGAGTTGAATTCCAAATAATGTAATAAGGGAATAGCTTAGTGGCTAATTATGAAAAAAAAATAGATCTTGTCCATTATGTAGGCTACATGTTGAATGAGATAAATAATATAAATTAGGGTAAATAAGTATATGTTGGGTCTAATAAATGTGTTATTTCATGATGTGAATGTAACCAACTGTACAAGCTTGGATTTTTTATTGAATCTACTTATAAAATATCTATAAGGAAACCACATGGGAAAAGTATAATCAAGAGTTTAAAATAAAATGAATTAGATAATGAGGAAAACTATGGAGGAAAATAACCCTCTATGAAATTATTTTCCAAATTATATTGAAATGGCAGAATAACCAGAACAATAAGGGTGATTCAAACACAAAACAACCATATCAAAAATTTAATTATGTTGATAAAACACTTGCAGTTAGGGCTAATAGGATTTTCGTACACACCAAAGTCCCTATTGGTGGATGTTATCTAATTGTAACAAGGATTAATTTATTAGTGGATATCTAGAACCAATGAAAGATATAGGACAAACCACACAATATATGTTTTAATTGATAATTAGCATGACAATTTGTAATCATCTTTAGCTAAACTTGAATGCAATTTTTTTCCTATTTCAATTTTAATTGATTCTAGGGCCACTAATTGAATCATTTCCCCTTAATATATAATAAAGAAATGTATAATATTAACTTAGAAACTAAGAGAAGGATGAAATTTAGAGCTAGGTACAAGCATGAAATATATAATTTGTAAAGGGGTTAAATAAATATAGATAGATTTGGGTGCCAATTCTACCAAGGATAATTTAATGGTTGCACCCTTGGGATCTTAAGATGTTATCATTTAAATGGATTGAATACAATAAAATGAAGTTTTCAATGAATTATTTGAACAATAATGACACATGTCTAGATTATAAAGGATTTTTGACCACTCTTATGATATCCCTAGGCAAGGAGAGCTAAAGATGATCACAAATAAGAAGCCAAGTAAAGTTAGAAGATATCTCTAATTGTTCTTTGCTTAAGTTGAAGACTCAAGAAACTATGATCATTCCTTGTCATAGGAATAATGAGATGTGTTTATTGAAGATATATTAAGGATAACTCCTAATAGATCTTTTCAATTTTCTATTAAAATCCTACCAAAATTTGCACCTATTTTTAAAACTTCATATCAAATAAATGTAATTAATTTATAATAGTTCTATACATACAACTAAATGAACTACTAGAAAATGGATAATTAGGTATATAGTTTCTCCTTGGGGGGCACTAGTTATCTTTATCAAAAAATATACAACTTTGATGATGCAAATTAATTATAGGATATTAAATAAATCCATAGTCATGAATAAATATCCATTTCCCTATAATGAAGACTTGTTTGACTGGCTGAGAGGGGTAACGTTATTCAATATTTTTTACTTTAGGTTAGGGTATCAACGAATCTAAGTTAAGGATGATTATATCCAAAAAAAACCTTCCAAACAATATATGGGTATTATGTGTTCACAATGATATCCTTCAAGTTAAATACATGCACCCACATCCTCTATGAACCTAATGAATAGCACGTATTAGAATCTCCTAAATTAATTTGTGTTGATGTTTATTGATGACATTTTTATTTTTTTAAGGAACATGCAACAATATGAGAATAATCTTAGACTAATGTTGTAGAATTCGAGATAAAAAATATTTGTGAAATACATCTACATTCTCTTTCTTTTAGAAATAAATTCACTACTTACTAGGTCATGTGATACCCAAATATGACATAGTTGTTTTTGATAAGGTAAGAATCATTTTCAGGGTGTTGTACCCTTAACACAACGAACCTCAGGGGACAAAAATATTAAGTCCAAGAAACATAAAAACTATCCAAAAGACAGAAACATGACACTGACCACAGACTAACAACAGATAGCAAAAAACATACTTAGTAAACAACTAACTGGCATTATCCCAGTTCTTTGACAGGAGGTCCACAACTTCATCCCCGACCCATTCTTGATTCTCGACAACATTCTTCCCTTCCAGCTCATCTTTAATGACCGCTGACAGAGTACTGGTGACAAAGTGAACCAACTTCACAGTGAAGCGGGTCAAGCCCTTGAACCTCTTGTCCAATTTTTCCATACGCTCCTTCAGCACATGGTGATCCTCCTCATCAATAGAAATCTTCATGTCCTTGGTATGCACAGTATCCCATGGGTGTGAGGATTGGGAGGCCGAGTCCTCTTTCTACCCTTTACTATTATCAGGAATGGTGTGGGGCTGATTCGCATACTCCTCTTCCTCCTCAAACATCTTGTCCTCCTTGTCATCCTTACTATCTGACTTCTCCTCCTCTAAATCAAGAACCACCTATCTCTTTTTATTATTTTTGGCCAATCTCCCAAACCTCTGAATTACAGTCTCACCTCCCGTGACAACCATCACCTCCACCACAGTGTCACCCTTTGATTCCTTCCCCATAATATTTTTTTCCTTGCTCTCATCTTTATTCTTCTTATTCGGTGTTGGTTTGTAAGCAATTCTAGCCGGGGTAGCCTTTACCTCACATAAACTGGCCGCAACACTCGTCTGGGAAAACCCTGTGTTACCCTTGAGTTTTTTTGGCAACAGGCTTGGGCTTAGGATTATCAATAACATCTAGGTGGGGTTTCTGAATGGGTCCTTTGGACTCAAAAGGGGATATGTTCACAACAACGAGGGGTTTGATTTCCTCCACACAGATAGTAGAAATGGGCTTCGGTGGGCATAAGGCAAGGTGGAAATGATAAAGGCACATGATGAGTCCTTGGTGGAGGGTTAGAGGAGGGGTCTCATCCTGGTTAAGGATAGCAAGTTCCTTACATTTTTCCACAGATCTTTCTAAATCCATAAGCAGGAAAAAGGGGAAACTTAATAGGACTTTGTGCCTAAGATGATTCAACAGTGAGAAATGGTAGAAAAAGTAGGTTGTATATCTACCTTCGAGCATCACATATTTCATGAGGACCAAACAAAATTGGTCCTAGGGTTGTGGAAGGGCCTCTCGCTAGAACCCTGACTGGTTCCGGACTGACACCTCATTCCCCACAAAAAATGCTTTCATGTTGTCATTATCCTGGGTCTTGGTATTTTTCAGATGCTTTTCCCCAGTGCTCTACAACTCGGTAGCCTACACAATCACATATTCACTAACCTCAAAAGAAATCCAATTGAGAGCCACCCTCCTATCCTTCCAAGAATTTGAAAACTGTGCAGACAAGTTGGGGTCGTGGCCCACAAGACTCTCCATTAGGGGAGCTAAGCCACCTTCGACACATATGTTCCACACCAATGGGTTCTTGCGGAATTCACCATAGTTGCCAGGCTTTGTCTGCACATGATCGCCACCCATATCTTTTTGCATAGGAAAAAACCAAAGAACTTGTAAAATAAAAATGTTCAAGATACATGTTAAACAAAGGGTTTTCCGCATATAATGATATTTGGCCCAAAAAAGTAGCATTGATTAATCAAGGCAGTGTGCAAGACACAAGTGTGAATAGGAAAATCACTTAAGATAATATTGGCCATATCATAAATGGAGATCTTAAAGCGATTACGGCTCGATAAGTAGGATATGATGGAGAAACGAGGTATAATAGCCACATTGTATATGCACAAAAAGCTAGGCAAGATGGCTGCAGAGCCAAATTTAGGAAAACCAAGGAGATCGGGTTTGGGACACATAGATAAATTAGCGGAAATGAAAGAACCAAAAGGGTGCTTTCCCTCATAATGAGCTGTCACATCAAAGTTTAAATCCACAAGCTTAAGGAGGAAATAATAGATTAACACAATCCCCATGAGGAGATGGCGTAAGGTACAACCCTATAAAGTATTAATTAGGAAGTATGCTCCATACTTCCTAATGATGCCATCCTTATTAAATATGGGAATAGTCAAAAAATCCAAATTTTTCCACTTGTAGGCCACCTCAGATTTTATGCCCGTCCACCTATCCCAAAACGCAAACATGTGGACCCCCCATAAGACCCCCAGAATCATAAAATTGTTAAACATCATAACAACAAAGGGTGTTGTTCTTTCAAGATAAGGTCTTGAATTCTTGGTGGAAAGTTCCCCAACTTGCGCCAACATTTAGAGCAAACCCAAAAGATTCCCAAGTTAGCGAAGGAATCAACCACTTGGTTACCCTCATGATAAATGTGGGTAATTTTCCATAATCCCAGCTTAGACAAGATGAGCCTTATATACAATAAAATATCCTTTGTACTCCAACTAAGAAATCTTCCAAAGTTAACATAATCGATGGTGGACTTAGAGTCACCTCCAATGTAAAGGTTCTCTATCCCTATAGAAACAAATTTTTTAAGGCCCTTGAGCAGTACACAGGCTTCCACAATCAAAAAAGATTGGAGACCAATCCCACCAGCATAACCTGCCACAAGATAACCACTGGAATCTCTAATCACACCTCCCACACTAGCTCTGCTTGGGTTTCCTTTAGAAGCCCCATCAAAGTTGAGTTTAAACCATCCTCTATCTGGTGGCTCCCAGATAGTGTTACTCCTAGCCAGGGATCTCAAGTTGTCAAAGGAACTTGCATCCAAATTTTGATGCCAATACTTAGCCATTTTAATTTTGTTTTCAATGGGTCCCTTATCCGGAAGTTTCCAATTGAAGAGAGAGATGTTTTCTTATATAAGGTGGGCACCTATACCAAAGACCTCTTTAGGACTCATTTCAGTGTCCCTGAAGATCCAATTGTTCCGCTCCTTCCATAAACACCAATAAATAATGGGAGGGACCTAGTTCCAAATTTCTCTAGGCAAGGGGTGAGTATAAGGACCACACCAACCCAAAATAAAGGATTTAATATCCTTACTCATGGCCCAATGTATACCCAATATTTCAATAGTCATTCCCACACTTCAACAACAAATGAGAAGTGTAACAGTAAGTGGTCAACCGATTCATCAAAACATTTACATAAAAAATATTTGTTGGGGATATAAAATCCTCTTCTCCGCAAATTTTCCTGAGTAAGGATCCTGTTGTGACAAGTGGTCCACCAAAAGAAATGACTTTCAAGATCATATGTCTGTTCCAAAATTTCTTCTAAAGCTCAATAGCAACACCCTGGTCGTTCAACAAATTGTATGCTGATTTGACAGAAAAATCACCCTATTTGTCAAAAATCCAAACAAAATCATCTTCCAAGAAGGATGAGGGAAGTCTAGTAAAATAAAGTAAATCCTATAGAGACTTAGCTAGGTGAAAAAATCCTAGGAAAAGGGGTAGAAAAGGCCCAAATCCTTCCACACCTTGGCCCTAGGAGGCCCCAGAACATAGTCCCTAATGTTGATACCGAAGAACCTATGGGCTAGCCTGTTGAAATTCCTAAATTCAGAATTTTCCAGAGGGGTGTCAAGTAACCAAGGATCTTCCCAGAATCTGATCATATTACCATTGCCAATCTTCCATTTTATCCCACTCTTAAGGAGACCCTGCATGTTGCAAATGATCCTCCAGGCCAAAGAACCCTGGGGGTGAATGTCATAAAGGCAGCTGACAAAAGGCCTATTCTGAAGATATTTAGCATTCATGATTTTGCACCAATATTTTGTGTTCCTTAGATGATCCCAACCCACCTTGGCCATCAAGGCCTTGTTAGTGTTGGATATAACCTTGATCCCAAGACCACCACAAATTTTGGGCTGACAAAATTCCTCCCATTTTACCAGGGAAAATTTCTTCTTGTCCTCAGTCCCAGACTAGAGGAAATTCCTTTGGATTTTTTCAAATTTCTCAGCAATATACCTGGGTAACTTGAATATGGAGAGAAAGTAAATTGGTATACCTTGAAGAGTTGCAGAAAGGAGTTGAAGTTTACCAGCATGGCTAATAATGGATCCTTTGTTGATCTTGAAAAGATCAAGACTATTATTGAATGTCTAGCCCACAATAATGTAATTAAAGTGAGAATATTCATGGGAATTTTTTGGACATATGTTGTCATTGATGTCAAAGGTGCTCACTGATTTTAAAGGAGTAATGTTAATAGATATGTGAGAATTATATATAATTGCACCATTGAATTTAGGGTGTCTTTCTATCATGATTATGTCATGTCAAATAATTTGAGAACAAAAAAGAAGACTCCATATAGTATGCTTGATATATCATGCTTGTATCTATTCATGTTGATAGAAGTAATCCAAAAGCTTGATATAAAATGTTTGAAGTTACCCAAATAGTGAGATTATTCTAGTGACATGTTTCAATCTACTTTTCATCATGGATGCAAGTTATGTCCCACATTTTAAAAGGATATTATGTCTACATTTTTTTTATCTTATTCTAGAGTTTTTGGAATTTATGTTCATCAAGTAGAAATTTTAAAGTGACATAAGGGTCAATGTGTTGGTTATTCAACCGGTTGATGTTTTGGATCAATGTGGTAACAACTTGTTGTGTGTGATATTTGGAGATAGCATGGGAAGATGAAATAGGTCTAGGTTAAGGTCCTCGAGCGAAGCACACAACAACATGTTTTATTGGTGGCAATGTAAATTTTATTTAGAACTAACCCACTATATATTTCATGCAAATTTGAATTTAGGTCCACTTTAGCTAATGGCTAATTATGGATGGTGTTAAGGGATTCTTGACCAACATGAAATAATGTTAATACAATGGGATGTATATAATGAATAATAATCATAGTTTATATGTGTTTGTGTAAATGAGTAATTATGAGAGCAAGTGTAATTTTAGGTGATTCATTGGGAGTTACATCTCAATAATTATTCACCATCATCAGAAGATCATAAGTTGTGTAGGAGAGTGTCTAAAGGAAGATCAAATAAAGTGTAAGCTATGTGATCAACGTTGAAGATCCGTAAACCTTATCTATATAATCTAGTAGGATTAGTGTCTTACTTAGTGAGTTGGCACTCAAATATTTTTATTGGAGATTGACATATCTAGTAGGTTGGTGCCTACAAAAATAGCAGGGGAAAGGTGTCTCTAGTAGGTTGGTTCCTACTTCATGATTATAAAATATTCATTATTTTTGTGAGGCTGTATTTGGACAGTAGATCCAAGCAGCTCGTCCCACCATGGTTTTTCCCATTTCGGGTTTCCACATATATCTGGTGTTCATTATGTGAATGTGTGCATCTATGTTGCTTGATTGATATTAACTATTTTGATTCATATTTGGAGAAGTGACTATCGATAATTTATGTTGAATTATAAATTTTTAAATAGATTTGATATACTGATCACCCCCCTCAATCTATTGTGTTCCCTACAATTGGTATCAAAGCTAAGTTCCTTTGAAAAAGCTCAACAACTTGAGGTAGATTCATGATGGAATACTCAATCGCTCAAGAAGGATTGTCTTCAAATAAGGCACCACTCTTTTATGGATCAAATTATGCATTTTTGAAAGTAAGGATGGAAGCATACCTAAGGGCCCTAGGGTTTGATGTTTGTCAATTAATTATGGATGGATATGAGATCCTTGAAAGTCCCAAAGATCAACATAGGAAGAAGGATTGTGAGAATAATGCTAAAGAAAGGAATATTATTTTATGTGGTTTATCTAAATCTAAGATTATAAAGATCATGCATTTTACAAGACATTGAAGGAAGTATGGAGTAAGCTACACAACATCTATGAAGGTTATAACAAAGTTAAACAAGAAAAGTTTTAAACCAATCAAGGTCAGTTTGAAAGTCTTAAAATGAAGGAAGAGGAAAATATTACCACATTCTTGCTCCAAGTTGATGAAGTTTTCAATTCTATCAGAGCTCTTGGTGAAGAACTAAAAGAAGGAATGATTGTAAAAAAGGTACTCACATCCCTTCCAAAAAACTTCAATGCAAAAGTTTCTATTGTTGAAGAAGATAAATATATGAATATTCTAAATATGAATGAGTTACATGGAATTTTGACTGCCTATGAACTGAGAATTGAGAACACAACTTTTGTAAGGAAAGAGGTTGCATTCAAGGTGTCAAAGAAGCAAGATGACCTAGATTAAGAAGACAGATCGGATCCAAAGGAAGTAAATTTTGTTATTAGAAAGTTACAGAGAGGTTCCAAAAAGTATAAAGTAAGTTTTCTTTCAAATGTTTTAATTGTGGTGAAGTAGGACATTTTATGGCTAAGTGTCCATACAAAGAATCCAACAATGATGAGAAGAAGTCAGACCCAAAAGAGAAAAAGTTCAAACTCCACAAAGAAGACACATGGCTACCTCTTAGTGGTCTAGAAATTCACCCTAATTTTTCCTTGACATTTTAGGTGTTATATAATTATGTAAATGGATGTAAGAATTATGCATTTAAGTTTACTCAAGGCTATAAGGTATGTATAACTTATGAATTTATCCTCGGGTGAGTGCAGGATCATCATGGGCCAAACAATGACAATAGGAAAAAAATATAGATATTTGAATTTTTGTTTGGGTCAGATAAAAAATTGATTTTGGTTTGGTAATACCAAACCAAAATGGATATCCATTATTGCAAAATGGATATTTGTTACCTAAAGCCTTGAAAAAATCATTTTAGTAAAATAAGTATAACATTTGCATCACTAATCAAAATCTTGATTTTCTATAAGCATTGGAAAGATGATTCAAATATCTACACAATGTAGTAGGTATTTTTTCTAGATTATGTACCAAAAATTAGGTATAATATTTTGAAAAAAATCTCACAAACTTTGCATACAAATTCCTTTTTCAATATTGATTACTCCTTTAATATTCTAGAATGAGAGAGTTCATTTTCCTAGGAAAATTTATTTGAATTTTTATATTTAGAAGGGTATGAAGCATTTTTACTTGAAGATATATATTTCAAAGTATTATGTGCTATCAATTTGTATTATAATTTTTCACATGTGCATACAAATCCATAAAAGAAAAAACTTATTTAATTATACACTATCATGGATTGGTTTATGCATCCCCTTAACAAAAATAGTTTACAATTGAAATTTATGTAAGAGGGTGATCATTTTAGAAAATAGAGATTAATATCATATCATATCATATAGAAAATTATGTGCTCATTTGATCCTTGGGAAGATTCAAATATATTGGAAAGGGTTACTCTAAGGCCCATGTTAATATTTTTTATTAGATAAGAAATTTTGATTGGAGCTATGAACCTAAGGAGGGTTTTAAATGGGACCCAAAACCTTGTACAATAGAAACACATATCAACCAAATGAGACAAGAAAACTGAAATAAGAACAAGAAAACTCAAAAAGAGACCCCAAGGAAATATATAGCCTTAGCAAAAGAAAAACCCAAACATGATCACATAGTTTTAAAGTTAGAACTAGCCAAAGAATTTTGATGACTAGAATCCTAGACATTAAGGGATAATCTCAAATAGGATCCAATTTTAACTAACTAACACTTAGTCACTTCATCAATCATACTCTTGTCCTTAAGGGCATATTGTAACGCACTGCCACACAAACCCCATAGGACACAACTACTAAGCAATAAACACAATTTTTTATTTTTATTTTAAGAACAATTACATTAAACATAATTATATAATATTCAAAATTAATATAAATCATATGACATCAACCTAGTCCCATTGGGTAACATGGTGTGCTACTCGAAAATGAACCCAACCACAACATCGTTAAACATAACCAAATTAGATAAACGATAGAAGCGTAAATAAACGACATAGATGTACAACAAACATTCAATCATAAATAAGATAGATAAAGAAATATATGAGTATCATATTATTTCATTACAACTTCCAAGTTCATAATTACATTTGTGGAACATATTTCCATAGATACAACACATTAAGAAACCGGTATTACATTATAAAGTTGCTTCCCTTATAATAATGGGAAGTGTACATCGATACAAGTAAGATACATCCATAGTGAGAAGAGTACATAATGAGATCCATCAAAAGGAAATATAGGTCAAAGCACTGAAACTGGAAAGCTTGGGAACCACTACAATAGGTACATCTCCGCAACATCATGATCGTCGATGGGGAACCCAATGGGTGGGTAGCATGTTCCACCCAACCATGTGAACCCGAAGGAACATCCCCATGCTAGGAGATGACAAGAGGAACCTCATCCAACAAGGTAAAAAAAAAAACATAAAGGACTAACACCACACAACACAAAACCACATAAAAACATAAACAACAACAACAATACTCCAGAGGCAACAAAAGCAAGGGAAGACAATAGGCACAGTGGGAGAGTGTCATCACATGGCCTTACATGGATTAACAAGACAACCTTACACTAGGAGCCGCCTCCATCAATATGGATTAACCATACTACCTAACACTAGGAGCTGCCTCCATCTATGGTTAACCTGAAAGCCTATCTCAAGGTGCTGCCCCATAAGGTGACTCATGCGGAGCCACTTACCTTTCATGGAGACAAGGAAGTGACCTTACCAACTATGTCTTCCCACTTGTCCTTAGCCTTTGAGAACACTAATGACAGGGGTGAGGTGCATGTTTTAGTCTTGTTATGTGTTTAACTAACCCAACCCACTAAATACTTTAATTAGATTATCACTTATTTAAGGGAACTCTTCCATGGACAACCACTTATACACCGGCCCCATGAAAAGCCACTCTCCCCTACGGTTACCCAAAGACTAAAGTCAAGTAAAGGGTGTACCTCAATACTCAAAAACATAAAGGCATTCTTTAAAGCAAAACACACAAGGCATGACCCTCTCATGACTACTCAAAGTATCAATAACCATGAACCAAGGAGGTACCACCCATGCACACATCCCCAAGATAGAGAGATAAATACAAAATTGCACAAAAACACAATTTCCCCCTAGCCTCTGAAAGTGAGTAAGCTTCTACCCAAGGATGAAAATGTCACATGTTTCTAGGAAATCACAAAAGAAATTAAGCCAAAGTTCCAAAATGTACAATATATAACTTTTCTTAAATAAATAGATCAACAACCAATTTTCTCATTTAAAAACAAGACACATTTAAACAATACCACATTTCAATTAAAATAATGTTTCCAATCAATATAAAATTTAACATAAATAAACATATGGCATAACAATAATAATTCCATCATTTTAAAATCATTTAATATAAACAAACTATAATTTATACAATTTATACAATTAGTACAATTTACTCCAACTCACAAATACACTTCGGAAATAAAGTATTTTAACTTAAACTATTAAAATAATTATAAATAATTTGAGTATATTTTTAGAAACTAATCTTACACAATATTTATTTTCTCGTTTTATTTATTTTTCCAAATCATAAAATCTTTAAACTAATTTTCTATAATCATTATATCTAATTTACGTATTTGATTCTAAATAAGAGTATACTAAATTAATGCTCTAATATGAGTTTTTACAAAAAATATATTTTTCTGTTCAATTAATCCAGAAGTAAAAATCACATTTGCATAACTTCATAATATAACTAATTATACATATACATGTACATACATATATATATATTTGACATTTAAAAAAAATATTAAATTATATTATTGTGCTGGTGCAACTATAGCATATTCCAAAAAAATAATTTAAATGAATAATTAACTTCATACAAAATCGTCATATATACATATATGTATATATACATATATATATACATATATTCATAAGATAAATATAAAATAAAACACAATTTAAATATTACAGAGTTCATAAAAAAAACAATAATTTAAAATGCAGCCACAGACACACACAGACAGATATATATATATAACTTACAGCAGGAAAGGTAATGCGGAGGGCACAACCCTCTAATGTGGCTGCACACAACAACATAGTGGCTATTGTGCAACCACTTAAACAAAAAGAAAAGAGGATGTATGGGGACAACAATCGTAACACTAAAGGCGTTAAACTCATGGCCTTCTTCGGCGGAAAACAATAGGCCCTTAAGGAATTTGATACGAAACTTAGCAAGTCGCATATTTATATATATATATATATATATATATATATATTTAAATCACATACGCAAACAAACGGCAGTTACAAACCAACGCACAAACCCGTCCAAAATACAATAGCTGGAACGCGAGAGAAAACTGAAATAAAATAAGGAGATCTGTGGTAAAGAGAAATTAAAATGAAATTGGCTGGGAAATAAATCGATAAACGAAACAGATCAATAATGGAGACAAATAAACCAAGAATACAATCAAATTCTAGACAATTTGCCAGCCAAATCCATACATCTAAAATAATAAATGAAACGATGTAGGACAGGAACAAAGAGGAACTCAGCAAGAGCAAGCTTTCACGAAAAAGAATAATTCCACATAATTTCCATAGAAATCACACAGCTGGAAATATTATAAATGCAACGAATAAGACGATATTCAAAAAACTGTGGGGAAACAAAGAATAGAATTTGCACAGGCAAAACCAATATAAGGACGGTTCAACCAATCACAATTCACAGAGAAAAATTGACACTCTCTAGCAGAATTTTCAAAAAAAATTAATACAAGCTCATGAATATATCTTTTTTTTTTTAAATCAAAACAGGGGATAAAAATTCTTCGATGCTACCTAGAGTCCTTCGTCTACTAAATAATCGGAGATGATATGCTAAGTCGAGCGCTTCTAGACATCTACGTTCTTCCACCAAATTTCTGAAATCCACAACTTACAAAACCAATTTTGAAGAAGCATTATCCAGAGCAAACTAATATTCTTAATTCCTTTATTTTAAATTACAAAAGAAATACTGAGAACATGATTTTTCCAGAAAAACTCAAGAATGCAAATTGCAGAGAAAATTGCTCTCTCTCTCTCTCTCTCTCTCTCTCTACTTTTTCGAAAAAACACCAGATTGGATATAAAATCCAAAAAAGGAAAAAATCAGAAACTTGCAAATAATTTCCGAATTTTACTCCACATGAAAATAGCCACTTGTAATAATTTTTATTTCTTCCAATTTGAAATAAGCATTCACACCCAATTTCCTTTTCTAACTAATTCTTCAATAATTTAAACAATATAATTATTATGCTAAAATATATTAACTCTAAGATAATAAATATTCCAAAATAAATAAATAAACAATATAAACTATGCAACATTTAAAATCTTGGCAGCCACTCATGTTTACTACTCCTCCTGTTGGGCTCCTTCCAAAGTTGCGTACAACAAGCTTGAAAAGTTGCTATGAGATTTTTTATGGGCCTCCTCTGAAACCCACAAGGGTTTCTATTGTGTTGCTTGGGAGTATTGTTGCCTCCCTAAGGATTCTAGAGGGCTTGGGCTGCTCTCCACTCAACGGAAAGGGACTACTCTTTGTGTCAAGTGGATTATCCAGGCCCTCACCGGAGATGAAGCCTAGAAGATTCTCCTCAAGCACTGTATCCAGTCCGGATTTCCTGTTTGCAGACCCACCTGGAAAGGAATAGGTTTCCAAACCCTCCTGGTTATGAGGGAGCCTGTTCAAATTGTTGGAACCTTTGTGGCCAAGAGCATTTGGCATGCATGGGAGGCTGTTAAGCCTTGGCTCCGATGGACTGGGGCTAGATTTTGTGATGGGATTTTGCTCAATCAGCAAAACATTTGGTGGTCTCCCCTTCTTGCTCAGAATGATCATCCCCTAGCTAAATCGCCTTGGCTCAAAGCCCTCAGATTTCACAAAAAGTGCACTCAGACCCTACAATAACTCTTTCACCGGCCCACTATGCACATCATGCAGTGGGATGCTTTTAAGGCCTGACACAGACTTCAAAACTAGGACTGCGCCACCTTCGACGGGCTAGTGAGCGCCATTCCGGTGAAAATGCTTTACAAAATGGGCATTCGTGGGCACAAACCTTGGTGGAAATATTGGAAATGGTTTCTAGACACTCCTCTTAGGAGCTATAAGCCGTGGCTTGGTTACAGGTGGCTTTCACCCAATTTTCCTATGATCAAAAGTTTGAACTAGAGGTGGCTTCTTAATTGCTCTACTCATGCTTTTCGGAAGGGATTTGATGCCACTTGGTCTGCAAGTGTTAATCCAAATTTGACCCACTTTGCTTGGTGTATTCTTTTCCAAGGCTTGCGTATGGGTTCTCGGCTTATTCACTTGGGGGTCCAGGACCTTTGTTGCCCTTTTTGTGGGCAACCTGAAAGCTTCAAGAATCTTTTCTGGTTTTGTCCCAGAGCTCAATCACTTTGGACTTGGATTCATGACTTCTTTTGACCCTTTCGGTCGAAACCTTTTTCTTGGCATATGGTTCTACTGGGAGGTCTACCTAGGATCCTTGCTAAGTTCGCCCAGCTTTGGCACACTTTCAGGATGGAAATCCTCTTCAACATTTGGAAAGACAAAAATTCTTGCATATTTGCTCATTCTCAAATGGATATTAATGTTTCTCTCTATGCTAAAGGTGTTATTTGTTCTAATGTTATTTTACAAAAATAGGTGCAAGCTAACAAAGTTTCATTGGAGGTGGCTCACCTATAGGTCCTTCTGGACCACTGGGGCAATGCCTTGTGTGATGTGGCTTGGGTCCCCAACTCGCCCTCCTCCTCCCGTGGTCAATCGACCTCTCGGGGCCAGCATTGGAGTGGCTCCGTGCGTCCCTGTTCCTAGCCCCCTACTCGGTGGGACTCTCACCCTCCTCGACATGATCGCTCTCCTCTGCTGTGGGCTGGTCAGGGATGACCTTCCAATGGTGCTTCGAGGAGTGGCAGTGGTAGTTCTGGGTGGCCCTCTGATATTTCGCCTACTTTTGGGTCTGGATGGCTTGCTAGTGGTAAAAGTTTTCCGCGGCTGGCGCTTGCAATCTCGCCTCGGCGCGAGGAAGACGATAAAGATAAAGAAAAAGATGATGATGGTTGGGGTGCTCCTCTTGACGTCACTCTAGACCCCGCTGATGTATGGGGGAAAAACATGGATGACAGAGACCCCTGGGCTCTGCTGGCACTGCTCTAGCTGCTTAATGGCCTGTTTATTTTAATTTTTTATTGTTTTTAGACTTTTGGGCTAGGCCCATGTGACTTGATATTCTGTTATTTCTGGGCACTGCCCATGTGACTCTCGGGGTGTGCCTTTTTACCACCCGCCATTTTTTTGTGAATATGTACTCTTATCTTTAAGTTAATATAGATAACTGCCTATTCATCAAAAAAATCATAATAATAATAATTTCCAATGTCTTAATTTAAATATTTAATAAAATAATTTATTAATTTATATTCATTTAAATTAAATGGTATTCCCAAAATAATTTAAACTTATGCAATATTAATAAAACAACTAATGTCTACTTAAAATAAATAACACTAACTAGCACATTTTATTTTCTAAGAGAATTAATGTCATTCACTACAAATGTAATTTAATTATTTAACTATCCACATCGAAGAATAAAATTTAATTAAAGCGATTATTTAACAACATCTACATAGCCAAACTCAAAATCTTTAATGAACATTACTAAAACCATGGAAATAATTAACTCAAAACAAATAAACATTAATAATACTATCAAAATTGATCAATCAAACCAAAATGAATAAACACCTACACAAATAAACTCTTATCGAATCGCCTCAAAGACGCAAGCAGAGAGGCACTACATCCTCCCCCTAGTCTCGACTTACTCCTGGAAGTTGCAAGGTCAGGTAAACATACATAGTTTCGAATAACATGATTACAAGTCACACTAAAAAACTGAAGATACTAAACAAGACAACTTCACAAAATAAACAACCAACAAATGGGGTTATCAAACATGGGTTGGGGTCCTTTTGTCATCACCTATTTCCGCATCATATTCATTGGCTTCTTGGGGTACGCTCAGACCTGATAGTGCAGTGGAGTCTGTACCTGTTACTTGCAACCTGCATAAAACAAGGTGCCAAACAATATATATATATATATCAATTAGAAAACACACCATGAGAGGAAGTCTTGGTGTAATAGGGTGCTCACGAACGAGTGATGCTACCCTGTTCCCCTCACCAAGACCTCATACAATAACCAAAACACCAAATACTATCATTTCATTATAAGAAACATCACAAGTCAATAATTAATCATCAACATAACAAGCATAATCATAAGCCATAAGATACACGTAATCAACATTATCCAACACAATACTAATTCCATAAATCCAACGTAACATAAACATCAATCCATAATGACATGATCATCAAAATCAAATGAAATGTCATCCCAAACCCATAACATCAAGTAACCACAACTATATCACAACAATGTCATAAGGTAATAACTAATCATTAGCTATAATGACACCTAATCAAATTGTTCCAAATACAAATAACTCCATACAACAACATAAAAAACAATAGTAAATAGTGTCATAATCATCTGATTCAACTAAATTATCAACCAATCCAAACCAGCATGGTGAAACAACCTCCATAGAGTCTCAAGGTAGATAATCATAACATAAAAGTATCACTCCAGCTAAGCAACAAAGAAGGTTCTACATCCCTCCTACAACTATCGAGCTACTCACTGCCCGAAAGAGGACACTCCTCTAGGTCCTCATCTGAGTCCACTACCGCTTTCATGGAAGTGGAAGGCTGAGCATGAAGGCTCTCCTTCTCTTCCTTGGACAATATGGGAGTGTTAGGTCTGCACCCCAATGGCCAATCATGGATCGCAAACGAATTCTTCCCTTTAATTATGTGCTTTGTCTCTTCGACCTCCTTCCCCTTTTTCACCTTGAGCTGAGCAAGGGCCTAGGCCAAGGTCTCATCATCAGGAATGCAAGGTGGGGCTACTGGCGTGGAATTTTCTTTGATGATCACCAATTTTTTGGCAACCTTTCTTGCCTTTCCTTTCTTCTTTTCGGACTTTGACCTACCCATCCCTGCACACAAGAGGGGTAAACATTAGACTCAATTTTTTTTTTAAATCCCCACTAATCCTAACTTAACATACATTTATCCACTACACAAATGTTCGTAATGCATTCCCCAGTAGGAAGGATATTGGTGCATTGCACACTAGACCGAGGGTCCTATCCTTTCCACTAGTTTCTGCACCATCGGACCAACAATGTGTAAAGACAATTCTCGGGAGACAAGCGAGAACCACCTAAAAGGAAAAACATAACTCAATATTACAACACCTAGGTCAACGTAATGGGCTAACACGTATCTAGAGTGCCCAGTGTATGAACCTAGGCTCTCATACCAAGTTGTAATGCCCCACCACACAAACCCCATAGGACACGACTACTAAGCAATAAATAGAACAATTGTTTTTTAAAACAACAATTACATTAAACATAGTTATATAATAATCAACATTAATATAAACCATATGACATCAACCTAGTCCCATGGGGTAACATGGTGTGCTACTTGAAAATGAACCCAACCAAAACATCATTAAACGAAACCAAATTAGATAAATGATAGAAGCATGAATAAATGACATAGATGTACAACACACATTCAATCATAAATAAGATAGATAAAGAAATATATGAATATCATATTATTGCATTACAACTTCCAAGTTCATAATTACATTCGTGGAACATATTTCTACTAATACAACACATTAATAAATCGATATTACATTACAAAGTTGCTTCCCTTATAATAATGGGAAGTGTACATCGATACAAGTAAGATACATCCATAGTGAAAAGAGTACATAATGAGATCCATATTAAGGAAATATAGGTCAAAGCACTGAAATTGGAAAGCTCGGGAACCACTGCAATAGGTACATCTTTGCAACATCACGATCGTCGATGGGGAACCCAATGGGTGCATAGCATGTTCCACCTGACCATGTGAACCCGAAGGAACACCCATTGTACTAGGAGATGAAAAGAGGACCCTCATCCAAAAAGGTAAAAAAAAACCATAAAGGACTAACACTACACAACACAAAACCACATAAAAACATAAACAACAACAATACTCCAGAGGCAACAAAAGCAAGGGAAGACAACGGGCACAATGGGAGAGTGTCATTGCATGGCCTTACATGGATTAACTAGACAACTTAACCCTAGGAGCCGCCTCCATCAATGTGGATTAACCAGACTACCTAACACTAGGAGATGCCTCCATCTATGGTTAATCTAATAGCCTATCTCAAGGCGCCACCCCATAGGGTGACTCATGTGGAGCCACTTACCTTTCATGGAGACAAGGAAGTGACCTTACCAACTAGGTCTTCCCACCCATCTTTAGCCTTTGAGAGCACTAATGACAGGGGTGAGGTGCATGTTTTAGTCTTGTTATGTGTTTAACTAACCCAACCCACTAAATAATTTAATTAGGTTATCATTTATTTAAGGGAACTCTTCCATGGACAACCACTTGTACACTGGCCCCCATGAAGAGCCACTCTCCCCTACGGTTACCCAAAGACTAAAGTCAAGTAAAGGGTGTACCTCAATACTCAAAAACATAAAGGCATTCTTTAAAGCAAAACAAGCAAGGCATGACACTCTCGTGACTACATAAAGTATCAATAACAATGAACCAAGGAGGTACCACCCATGCACACATCCTCAAGATAAAGAGACAAATACAAAAGTGCACAAAAGCACAATTTCCCCCTAGCCTCTGGAAGTGAGTAAGCATCTACCCAAGGACAGAAATGTCACATGTTTCCCCAAAATCACAAAAAAAATTAAGCCAAAGTTCCAAAACGTACAATATATAACTTTTCTTAAATAAATAGATCAACAACCAATTTTCTCATTTAAAAACAAGACACATTTAAACAATACCACATTTCAATTACAATAATGTTTCCAATCACTATAAAATTTAACATAAATAAACATATGACATAACAATAATAGTTCCATCGTTTTAAAATCATTTAATATAGACAAACTACAATTTATACAATTTACTCTAACTCACAAATACACTTCGGAAATAAAGTATTTTAACTTAAACTATTAAAATAATTATAAATAATTTGAGTATATTTTTAGAAACTAATCTTACACAATATTTATTTTCTCATTTTATTTCTTTTTCCAAATCAGAAAATCTTTAAACTAATTTTCTATAATCATTATATCTAATTTACATATTTGATTCTAAATAAGAATATACTAATCTAGAAGTAAAAATTACATTTGCACAACTTCAAAATATAACTATATAACTATATATATATATATATATACATATGTATATGTATACATATACATATGTATATATATATGTATACATATGTATATATATACATATGCATATGTATACATATGTATATATATATGTATACATATGTATATATATACATATGCATATGTATACATATGCATATGTATACATATGTATATATCTCACATTTAAAAAAAATATTAAATTATATTGTTGTGTTGGTGCAACTGCAACATATTCCAAAAAATAGATTTAAATGAATAATTAACTCCATACAAAATCATCATATATACATATACATACATACATACATACATACATATATACATACATACATACATACATACATACATATATATTCATAAGATAAATATAAAATAAAACACAATTTAAATATTACATAGTTCATAAAAAAAAAAAGAGTAATTTAAAACGCAGCTCCACACACACACACACACACATATATATAAAACTTACGGCAGGCAAGGTAATGCTAAGGGTGCAACCCTCTAATGTGGTTGTGCACAACAACATAGTGGCTGCTATGCAACCACTCAAACAAAAAGAAAAGAGGAAGTATGGGGACAACAAACATAATGCCAAAGGTGTTAAACTCATGGCCTTCTCTAATAGAAAATAATAGGCCCTTAAGGAATTTGATATGAAACTCAACAAGTCGCAGACAAATAATAAATGAAATGAATAAACCAAGAATAAAATCAACTTCAGACAATTTTCCAGCCAAATCCATACATCTAAAATAATAAATGAAATGATATAGGATAGGAACAAAGAGGAACTCAACAAGAGCAAGCTTTCAAGAAAAAGAATAATTCCAGATAATTGTCATAGAAATCACATGGCTGGAAATATTATAACTGCAATGAATAAGACGATATTCAACAAATGGTGGGGAAACGAAGAATAGAATTTGCACAGGAAAAACCAATATGAGGACGGTTCAACCAATCACAATTCACAGAGAAAAATTGACACTCTCCAACATAATTTTTGAAAAATAATTGATACAAGCTCATGAATATATCTTTTTTTTTAATCAAAATAGAGGATAAAAATTCTTTGATGCTACCTGGAGTCCTTCGCCTGCTAAATAATTGGAGACGGTATGCTAAGTCAAGCGCTTCTAGACAACTACGTTCTTCCACCAAATTTCTGAAATCCACAGCTTAGAGAACCAATTTCGAAGAAGCATTATCCAGAGCAAACTAAGATTCTTAATTCCTTTAATTTATTTTTAAATTACAAAAGAAATACTGAGAACACAATTTTTTCAAAAAAACTCAAGAATGCGAATTGTAGTGCAAAGTGCTTTCTTTCTCTCTCTCTCTGCTTTTTCGAAAAAACACCATATTGGATATAAAATCCAAAAAAGACAAAAATCAGAAACTTGCAAACAATTTCCGAATTTTACTCCACATGAAAATAGCCACTTACAATAATTTTCATTTCTTCCAATTCGAAATAAGCATTTACACCCAATTTCCTTTTCTAACTAATTCTAAAATAATTTAAAAATATAATTATTATGCTAAAATATAATTAACTTTAAGATAATAAATATTCCAAAATAAATAAATAAACAATATAAACTATACAACATTTAAATTTAAAATTTAATATTAAATTAATTACTTCATGTTAGGATTAATCATAATAATAATAATTTCCAATGTCTTAATTTAAATATTTAGTAAAATAGTTTATTAATTTACGTTTATTTAAATTAAATGGTATTCCCAAAATAATTTAAACTTATGCAATATTAATAAAACAACTAATGTCTACTTAAAATAAATAACACTAACTAGCACATTTTATTTTCTAAGAGAATCAATGCCATTCACTACAAATGTAATTTAATTATTTAACTATCCACATTGAAGAATAACATTTAATTAAAGCAATTATTTAAAGACATCTACATAGCCAAACTCAAAACCTTTAATAAACATTACTAAAACCATGGAAATAATTAACTCAAAATAACACAACATTTATAATACTATCAAAATTGATCAACCAAACCAAAACGAATAAACACCTACACAAATAAACACTTACCCAATCAACCCAAAAACCCAAGAGGAGAAGCACTACACATATCCCCATGCTTCCTCCATAGGGCTCACCATAAAAATAATAGAAACCATTCTTTTGTTCATTGTATTAGGTTGCTTTTAACACAATTTTGACTTTATTTCTCAACCATGGGAGAAATTGTGATACCATATTTCTAATAATGGTGATTATCTTTAAAACCTTAGTAGAAATGGGAGAAGTTACCAACTTTTTGGAAATACATGCAAAATTGCAAGGATGACTTATAGTTGAATTTTCAATCCCAAACACCATATTTTGAATCAAGTTTTATAACCTTTGGTAGCTCCCTATTAGTATCAACATAAACTTAAAATATAGAAATGACCAAGCATTTCATAGACTTTGTGACATTGTTAATAGATAAAAACTAACTAAAATAATTTACAATACTATTAAAAATTTATTCATGTCAATACTCCAAAGGTTGCCCTAGTAGTTTAACCCATATAGAGACCAAACCAAGTTTTTACTTGGAAGCATGAAAAGTGAGTTCATGTTAATGTTGAATTTTTTTAGGAGCACTATTTTCAAATTATTAAATGAGTGTATATACCTTTGAGGAAGTGGACATAACCACTCAATAGAATAGTCTTTAAAATAGTGTAGAAATAGATTTGTTAATAATATTCTCATAAAGGATTTTTACACATGTAGCTATGATTGATAAAAAAATGGGTGTTGGGGCCACCTTTCCATCATAGATTGAAAATCGTGGTGCCATAAAGCCATAGGCAATGGATATGTCACAATATCAAAAGCTAGGGGTATATGTCTAGGATTTGATAGTTCATCATTCTCTCACCACTTGATCTTACATTAACTTTATTTTATACTGATATATTTTTTGAAATAGTATATCTAGGATTGAAGAAGAAATAGTGACATAAGGCATTGGGAACTACTATGGTGTGTATGAACATCATTATGGGACATAAGAGGGGTGGATAAACTGGTTTCTTGGGATAATGAAATGTAGGAGTTATGTTACTTAAGGTTATTCGATGTATGGGATGTAGTAGTGGATGTGGAAGTGTCTTGAGTGAGTGTGATACTAGTATTCCCAATGATGGTCGGTGAAAGATGCATGGAAGTGTGATAAATCATTTGAGTGATGAGTATATATACTAAATGGTGGGACACTAGTGATAGTGGTACTATGATGATGAATAATAGTTACAAAGGCAGATAGTAGTAGTGGGGTAGGATACAAATATACTTGTAATTATAGAAGAATTAAGATTTGCATAGACTACATTTTGTAAAACATCTAATACAAACATCTTACAATTAGAAAACACATTGTGAAACATATCTACTACTTGTGTAGGATTTTAAGTATTGGTGAAACTATCAATTCTATTTGTAAAGCCTATATTTTTTAAATGAGCTCTGTGATCATACTCATCATTATTCTTATTATGAGCATCAAAATAGATCTCTTTCTCATTTCTTTGGGTCATGCTAGCATTTAGATTGTAAGCACTTATTCAAAGGAAGATTAGGACCATAAGTAACTCATGTCATAAATAAAATATAGGAAAAATAAATCCCAAAGGTAAACTTTCACATGGAAAAAATGGAAATATCAATGATGTATTAAATGTAAAAATCAAACTTTAATGTTGTTTCCAAGGATGGGTAGGGTGAGTAAAAGTGATTTCATGATCAAGATAAGAGAAAAAATGTAACAATGTAAAGTCAATAAAGAAATGGTCATGCAAAAAGTTTCAAATATAAAATTGAGATGTAAATATAATAAAAGTATAGATTCTGAGAAATCATATTATGAACAAGAAACCCTAGAAGAAGACTAGATTGTATAGGATTAATTGGGTTCACTAAAATAAAAATAAAATAAAACTTCATTTAGGATTAATGCAATATAACTAAATAAAATATACACAAATAAGAAACTAACCTAGATTAATTAGGTGGGCTATTTTTTTCTAATATTAAATGCTAAGGTATGAAAATTAAAGAAGAAAAAGGGGTACTTAGTTTGATGATCAAAGAATGTATCATTAAAAAAATTCTATAATCTCATTTCTTTTTCCTAAATTGTGATTTCCCTATTAGTTGAATGTCATATATTTTGTGTCGATCTTGTGATTTTATAGGGTCAAGTTTAACATTCTACATCAATTCCACAATTATGGATTCATACTCTAATCTTGGACTTGACCCTACACAATGTCTACTACTATTCTTCTTCCACCTAGTTGACCTTCATATTCTCTACTCCTTTATAGTATTTAATGATTGATGATATTGAAAATACCTTGGAAGAGTTGTTATTATATCATAAGGGAACACATGTTATCCTAGGTTAACTTGGGGAAAGGTCTACATATGATCAAAGACAAGAAGGAAGCCTTCTATGTTTTTGTATGCAAATTTGTTACTCTCCTTTGTACACCAAATCTAAATGTTTCATTTTTTATTACTTCTTTAATGTTTCAAGCCTTTTGGGATGATTATTGCAAAAAAATCACTAACAAAGGAATTTTTATACAAAAATATGAGCATTTGAAGTTTCACAAATGAAGGATCAATTTCAAATGATTATACCTAATTTTTGGTGCATAATATAGAAAAAATACCTAGTCCACTATGTAGAGTTGTGAATCATCTTTCCAAAACCTATAAAACAATAATTTTTTTTATTAGTAATGCAAAAGTTGTGCTTTTTCTATTAAAGTGTGTTTTTCTGGGATTTCAAGTAACATATATCCATTTTGAATAATGGATATCAATTTTGTAATGCATAAATAACAAAAAATACCTCTAGGAAATGAATACCTATTATTTTAAAATGGATATCCATTTTTTTGACATAAACATGTTGCCTTAAGTTTTGCTTGGATTTAGGCTTGGGAGTGTCAAGCTTCAAGGCTAAACTGGTCCAACATGTTTAGAGGTTTTCCCTCTTTTCATGGCTTCACCCTTTGTGTTGAAAACCTTTTTTTATCTAAATTTGATAAAATGAATAGAGTTTATTCAATAAAATTTCAACTTTCTTAAATATAAGATATGCTTTATTATGAATTTAATATCTATAATTACTAATGATTTTCTATATGCACTATGTTTGAAGTCCTAATTGATAGACTAATTAAAAAACATCCATAAATTCCAAACAATTTCACCTTTTTCAAATCTTAAAGATGCATCACACTCTATGCTTCACTAGCTATAGGTTACAAAAATGATCCGAATTTCATAGTTTTTTGACCAAGTTAGGTTGGTTGGAAAATTACTTTTTAATATTTTTAAAATATCCTAGTGAAAAATGCATAAATAATTATTTACTTACAATACATACATACATACATACATACATACATACATACATACATACATACATACACATATACAGATATACATATATTTATATATACATCACATATGAGAGTGTGTCCTTTACTTATATTTAGAGACACAAATTTTTTTTTGCTCATACTTATGGCCAAGATGACACCTACTTTTTCCAAAGAAAATAGTAGTCTAGAAACTACATTCAATTTTCCACAATTTCTATTCCTATACATTTTTTAAATTGTGCTAATAACCCATTCAAATTTTCATGTGAAGTTACTTAAGTATTCTTTTAGTATTTTTATTATCACTTTGAGGCATAGTTTGACCCATCATGATATTGTACTCACCCCCTATGTTCCTAATGAATGCAACACTCCTATTAAATTATAATTTATTAAATATCTAGGTGTAAGCTTTAATTATGTTTAATCTATTACTTATTGTAGATGTGAGATGGTTATTAATCCTAACTTGTATTTTTGAGTCTAGAACCTTTATGATTTTATATTCAAGGTTTTCAATAAGCACGAGGAATTTAATTAATTCTAGGTTATTCAATTATCATGTTTAGACTTCTAGTTGTCTTAAAAGAAGACCCTAATCATCTTGATACCAACATTTGGCATACTACAATTTTTCTTGCCCATTCGAAGATCTTAAGAAAATTTCTTATTTACTTATCACTCTATAAAAAACTTGACTAAATATAAATAACTTAGCATGGATTCTCACATCAAATTTTTGACTTGAAATTATTTGCAAGACTCTCTTAGATGTGAGCTTATATAGACTTAGATTCACTCAACCTCTTGGTTTTAAAATGCATTATTTTAAATCACGAAAGGGATCGATGAATGTGAATCACCTTATAAGATAATATCATCATCATTTCTAGTAATTATACATTAGTAGACATCCAATTCTCCCTTCTAGGAACATAGGTTAGTCATATATTTACTTTGATAAGTCAATAACTAAGAAATACATTGATAGATCTATATCCAAGGTTTTCTTCAATAATCAAGATTCCACAATTGCCTTGATAAACAAAAAATCTAAGATTCATAAATCTCGACAAATACTGAACATAAAAAAATCATACCTAGGTCTAATAGTGATTTAAAATCATTTAACTTCGATGAAGGGAATTTGGAGGCTTATGAGAAAACTAGACTAACTTTGGAGTGTAGATTAACTACATGCTTAATCATTGGAATAAGATAATAAAAAACTTAATCTAAAATGAATCCTTCAGTCATACAAGGATAATCTAGACTAAGACAAATACAACCTTGTCTCCATCTAGAATATTGATAAATTTCTTATAGATTATAACTATCATTAACCAACTATAAATAATAACATGTCCAATATAAAATGTGCACTTTAAGGATATTGGGGAATTATATTCACCAATACAATCCACTTAGATATGAATTCTCCAATAGTAAGTTACATCCTGAAATCCTCATGGGTGAGTACATATTTATCTAGTCAACTCTGCCCACATAGGTTAGGGACACTTCAATCTATTAAGAGTATTGCTAGATATTTCAATAAGACATTAAAATTACTTGTAGGTTGATTATATTTAAGATAACAATAGTTAGCCATTCCAAATTCTTCCTACAATAAATTACAAATCCTTAGATAATTTAGTGATTTTATTTTCCATTATACCTCTCAAACATAAACTATAAATTTATTGACTTCCAGATCTACCTTTCACAAGGATTCATTGACACTTTAACCCTTCTAAACTACATTGGAAGAATACAAATATTATTCATTAGTTTTATTTTTCATTGAATTATAGAGACCAATTAACTTAATTTTAATTTATGTGAAAATAGCACAATGACATCTAAAACCATCTAGCATCCCATTCTAAAAGCATATACATTTGATCAAGAACAAGGTTACACTATCTTTGTTAAAAATTCATAGGTTATAACATGGAACTTTTAAAGTGCATAGAGCATTTGACATCCTCCCATTTGATAAGACCTCTAAGTAGCTTCTTGATTTAGCCTCTATAATTTTCAAGAATTTGAAGATCACCATTCTTGTAAGAAGAGGTTAAGTTGCTTTCTTATTGTATTACTTTGGTGCTCCATGTGGATTCTTAACATTATCTCTCCATTTCCCACCTATAGTCATATTAGACCATTATGAGGAAAAAGTTGTGTAATCATAAATAATCATAATCACTTACATGAATTCATAGTTAATAGTTATTTTTCTTTTTTATAACAATTATTAAATACAATTCATAGATTGCAAGAACAAGTATCACCCATTTATCTTTAGAGTTCAAAGGACTTTACTTAAAGTAGAGTCCAAGTCTCGAGTTTTCTTTTCCATTAAACCACCCTCACAATGAGGTGCACAACACTTGGAGAATTCATGACTAGTCTATTGGTGTAAATTTTTTGTCAACTCAATTTACTATTCCACCCACCACTAAAACTAATTGAGATTAGACTTGCTAACTATAATCCGCAAACACATTGGATGCCACATCAAAGCTACATTGAACACACAATTCAAACTAGGTAGCTTACAACCTTTCCATAAAGGGCTAAAACTACTTCATTGAGCCTAGGCATGCATGACCAAGGAAGATTCTTGTTTTATCACAACAAGAAAATCATCTTTCTATAATAGAGAATCTTGCTACAATAGAGAAATGTCATCTTTTTATAGTTAGTATGATCACCACACCGCTAGAAATAAATTGGCCACCATTTAGCTACAACCAAGATGAGCTTAATTTGGCTTGAACTAGAATGATCTTGCAACTCCACTCTCCATTATGGGAGGCAATACAAATCCATTCAAGCCTCGTGATTGACCAATACCTTTCATTTCCCCGTGCTATCTCATGGTTCCTTCCTTATCAAGGCTCAAGAATATTGTGATTATTAATTTGTATACAAACACAAGAATCAAGTCACAAAATTAACACTACGAGACACAAGACTACATGCGTATGGGAATTTAGTCACAATTTTAACATGTTGAGCTTCAACCTAAATACAATGTCAAAACACATGACCACATGCATTGAATAATTAAGTCGCAACACTAATACACTGGACTTGAACAATAATTTGCACAAACAAGATATTTTATAGACTTAAATTCAACATCCATAAACAAATTCTACCTTAATACTAGAAGATCTTCTGCAATAAAATATTTTAATTCACTTCACTTTCTTTGCTTCTTCCAACACAATTACCCCATGTTCTTTACTTCAACAAACTTTCGTCTACCAATTTCTTTTATATTTATTTCTTGAATTGTTTCCTATTAAATCCTATTGGTTGAGTTGCAAGGCATATTTATTCCTTATTAGAATACTTATCTAAGATGTCCTTATGCCTTACAGACAGTGGCTTTTCCTGATGAGTAGTTGGTGAAGGGGCACCTACACCTTGGAATGAAAGGGAAAAGAGTCTTGAAGGTTTAGTAGTCTAATTGAAAGTCTTTTAATCCATATGCAACGAGAAAGTTTGAAAATATGTCAAATTATGAAAATATGCAAAATTGTCAATCCATGTCTAGAGGGGTAAAGACAAGGATTTTGTTGCTTTTGTGTCTAAGGTTTTAGGAAATATTGAATAAGGTCTAAGAAGACCATTTGTATTGCACTTTTGTGCTTGGGAGGTCATTTAGGGAGGAAATGAAAAATGTTGCTTAACCTTGTAAAGGTTGTCAACTTGCAATTTTGCAACATAATGAGTTATTAGAGTTTGTAAGTCAGTTAAGGGAAGTTGGTCAGTTTTTGAGGTAGTTTGGAGTTGGAATAATTATAAATATGATGTAAATGCTTGAATGGAGGTTGTTCTTCAAGATTGGAATAAAATAAAATAAAGAAATTGCCTGATTTTTGTGTTTTTTTTTGTGTTTTCTTGTGTTCATTTCCTCTGTACGGTCCCATGCAAGTGTGTGATGCTCTGAAAGTTTGGGAGATCATGAAAAATGCTTCTATCTTCATTTGAGATTGGTTTGGTGTCTTAACTTCATAATAGAAGAGAGTTCCATTGGTTTCTTTAAGTCTGCCTTGTTTTGACAATGTAAGGGTTTGAGGCTATAATGTATTGATTTTCACCAATCCAACCACTATAATGGATCTATAACTTGGTGGATTGGTGTGAACCATGTTAGGATAGGTGGAAAATGTGTTTGGTAGTCTGGAGGAGCATGGGTTTGGTCGGTGGAGTGAAGCACTAGGCTGGGCAGAGCACATTTCTTTGTCAAAATAAGGAGCCCAAGTAGTGAATTTGAAAACTAACGAATGTAATGGCTATGTGAGGGTTTTTTGAGTTTGTGCAAGTGTTTTTTAGGGTGTTTGAATTTTTCATTGGACTGGTTAAGACTTGGAGTCATGAAATCCACTAAAACCCTTGTTTTTGCATGTGTTTAGGAGGGTTTCTTGGGGTAGGATGCTAAAGGCCCTGTAGGTGCTAAATAACTTGAGAATTTGTTGTTTTGAAACACAACTCAAGATTTCTTGGGGTGTTCTTGTGAAGATCAAGTGTTTAGATGGCACTCTCTTTGTAAAAAGAGGCTAATACACTAGCTCAGGATAGGGGTATGTTATTTTTTCTCAGTTTTGGTCCAAAGGAGTCAATATTGGTATTTGCATATGTCATGTAAATTTTAAAAGGGTATCTTAATCATCAATCTATTTGTGAAGTGTTTTGGAAGTTTTGGTTGAAAAGAGCCTTGAACCGGGTTCGCTATGCCACAAGGAAAGGCATGCTTACATGGTGAGTTTTGGAGAGACCTTTGGATTTTTCTTTGAAGATTGATTGATCCCCACTTGCTTGTGATTTTGAGTGGTTATGTTACACCCCTAACTTTAACTATGTTTTACTTTTTACTTTTGAAGTAATTACTAGATGATTATGCATGATTCAATGATTTGATGTTTAGTATAAATGTTTGGAAAAATCAATGTTTTTATGAGTTATGTTTATTTGACTACAATAGACATGTGTTTAAAAGTTGTCAAGGTGTGATGATTTCATAAGCACTATGAAATGGTTAATGATACACTAATCTCGAGTTGGTGATTGCAAGTTGCATTTAGGGAACAGGGTTCCGCCCCTTCGAGAAAGGAAGGGAGAGCATCATCGGAGAGAAGGGTATAGATACAAGGAACAGAACAGGTTGTTGCCATCTTAGGTCTAGTATTGATGCAAAATAGTGAACCTAGTTGAGTCGGGTAAGTGATACTCAACCCTTTTGGTCTAAGTTTATTTCTTGATTCGATAAGTTGTTGATGTCGTTTAAAGTCTAGTTCATGCTGTTTAACGTGTCTAGAAGCTTGTCGATAGTAATCAATTAGTCGACCTTTGTGTTGATATGATTCTCGTAAGGGTTATTAACTCTCTTTTTATTATATAAAATAAATGAATATATGAATGTAGGTATACCTTATCGATAAGGTAAGCATATGTACTCGTACACATATAGATGGGTGCATGGATGCATATGTGCGTACAAAGACATAGACATTGTCAACGTACAAACATTTGTGTTCAAGAATGTATGGATACATATGTGCATGCATAAGCTTTTGCAACGAAAATGAATCACATATAAGTATACTGATATATATGATGTGTTCAATCTTTAAATGTTTATTCTTGATGACTCTCATTGTGATATTGCATAAGGACGTTGATCATGATGATAATCTTAAAGTGCATATTGAGGGGGTTGACTTCACTTGTGTGTTGACGTGAAACTAACGTCATCAACTTTGTATGGTAAAGTTGATATTAATCTTGGAAGTTTTAATATTTATATATAATTTGGGATCGTCAAAATGGCTAATCTAGTCATAGAGCTTATTGTTTAGCTCAACTCTTACGTGAGGAACACTTTTTGAATTTAAAAAGGTATCATCTTGTTTCTAATTCCAACATGAGCCTTGAAAGGCTGCGACATACTAATTTATCATTGGAAATAGATTTAGAAGGCTTAAAATTGATAATAGTGGCCATCAAGGGCAGTTAGCACGATTTCTAAGGAAGCTTAAACCTTATTCGATAGCAATTAAAATTATCCATTTTCAACCCCAACTCTCATCGCGTTACTTAGCATGGTAACTGGTTTTTATTATTAAAAAAAAATATATATATATATTCCAAGAAAGTCGAGGATATAAGGGGGATAAGAATCATGTTGTGGAGGAACGGATTAACAAATTCTTGGCAACCGATTCTTTAACCGCTTTTTGGAACTAATTTTGGGGAACCACCTTTCTATCGGGGGGAACAGATTCTTGGGAAAAGGGATTCAGGTTGAAAAAAAAAGGAATGGGAATGAAAAATCTCAGGGTTTCCTAGTCATTCCAGGACGAAACCCTTGGTGTACATGTTTAGATAGGAGAATAGATAGACGAAAGTTACAAAGGATATCGGGTGGAGATATTTGAAGGAATTTAAGCGTTGCATAAAGAATTTTGGAGTCATTGTTACCGTTGACGCTATCGTGAGAATTATTGGTGAATTGGTATGGAGGAAGTGGTATTTAAATGGTAGAGGGCCGTAGGCATTCGAGAATCCACATTCATGTTATCGTGAAGAATATTGCCACCGTGGAATCTTCTCAGAGCGACCGTGTTGATGATCGAGCAATTTCATATACTTTGAAGCGCCGAACTCATTGACATCTCACCAGACATAAATCTTCAACGCATCCTTATTTATGTTCATGTGGAGAAGGAACTGGATTCTAACATCAATCGCATTTGTTAATATTTCCGTGTGTATCTAGTGTTGTGTATTGTTATGCCATGAAATGTTGTATTTGCTGGTGGACGCGGACCATGAGTCTCAGAGGCCAACGCCGACAATGGGAGCACTATAGATTGTACCGGAACGATTCTCTATGTTGATCGATGAGAGGTCAGGGTTATTGCAATTGTTTTGAAGAAGGATTAGAAGAGGTTATAGATCTATTTTTTTTCCACAAGCTTGGATAAGCATCATTGGTAAGGAGTGCAGAATAACACCATTTATACAGGCATGATTTTCTCTGTCCTTAACTTATTATACCCATGCAAATAAAGAGTTTATTATGGGTGTATATCTTAACAAATTTTGGTTACAAGAAAGAAAGGATGAATCGATGTAATCTTTTATTTAGTTTGTTGATCATGCATCCTTAAAGGGAAAACGATACAAGTTCTAGAGAATAGAAAGAGCAAATCCGTATTCCCTTAAAAGAGAAATATAAGGTTAAATGGAATATCTAGGATAAAGACTATGATAGTTCAAGAGATGTATTCTTACTTTTAGAAGCATATCTTTGCTATTTATTTGTTTGGAGGTTTCAGTGAAGATAATAACCTTTTGATATTGAAGTGACAATGTTTCATTATGGATAAAGAAATCTTTATACGAAATTTAGTTTTGCATGTCATTTTTGTAAAAGAAATCTAGGGGAATAGGTGATCCAAGGATGTGGAGATTTAGATAGCCTTTCGATTAACCATTATTACTTATGTTATGTTTTCTCTAGAGAGAGAGTAAAGTAGGTAATGCAAAGATATAGATCTCATAGTTCTTGTTCAATAGAACTTATTTTCATGCTAAGTGCATAGAAGGCAGAGATAGCCCAAAATTGGGTATCACTAGAATGATTTACCTTAGGGTGGGACATAAGGAGAGATTCATAACTCAATTACACATGATGGTGGTAAACTATCATGATCAATTAAGGTTTATGGGACAAGGAAGTTACTTATGAGTTCATAACTTAACCTATGTTGAAAGTCAGTAGACTCAAGTAGACCAAGGGGTCAAAAGTAGATTATTATCTTCTATAAATGAACCTTTCAGGGTTGAAATATTGTCTTAGTCCAAAACAATTAATATAAAGTGATAGTATTCTTTTAGATATTATATTGGTGAGGAAATACCTCGAGTACTATGCTTATTCATGTTACGTAAAATGTGAACTCAAGCAATGCCAAGTGGTCTAGGAAGACTAGTAGCATTGTTCTTATGTTTGATACACTTATGCTATTACCTTTGGAAAACAAGGATATTTGATATTTTCATGTATTGGGTTAGAAAAGTTAAATCCTAGTATTGAAGCAAGGAGGATATAGGAAACTATAACTCTTATGACGGATATGACATTGTACATATTTATAAATATATATGGTTTGACAGTGGAAGGTCATGGAAACCATAGAACAAGACATGAAGAGTCTTTGTAATACTTGGAGAGAGGGATTCTATGATAATGTCAAAACTCAATTTAATGCATCAAGGATGTCTAGTATTGAATCTAGAGAGTAATATGATAGAAAGTCATAAATCCTAGAAATTGCAAGAATGCAATAAGGGACTCTTAAAAAGGTTAGAAAAACCTGAATCTTATATTACATGTATATCTTGGAGTAAGGATTAGTTCTAAGTCCGATAGGCTAGAATGGATTTTTCAGTTTTGTCAAGTTGTGACTAGAGTACCGCATAAAGTAAGTAAAACTATAGGATGAGAAAGTTTCTAAGACGAGTTAGGGGTGTGTGTCTAGATGGCATGACCAATTAGGATGATCATACTTAGCTAGAAGGGATCTAGAGTTGTATGGTCGATTGAGTTTTGTAGGACACATCACCAGGACTCAGATGGAGAAACTTGATAGTTCCTTATATCTATACCCTTCGTGAAGGGACGGGTTTCTTCAATTGAAGAAACACGGGAGACCAGTAGGTCTTTGGTTGGGAAGAAAATCACTTGGATGATGCTCTCCCTCTATAGTAGAAGACTCACCAAGGCTCGTGAAGATAGTTAACCATATTCCAGATGCAGTGAACTCCAGGGTATGGCTTCTGACAGTCAAACTTATGAGGTAAAACTATTTTTTTGCCAAATGTATTTTATGCATTATAATAGAAAAGTGTAAGAACTTCTCTTTGATTCTAGTTGTGATTATATATGTTTTCAAGGTTGAAATTAACTAGAAATATTGTACTCAATTTCTTGTGCTAATGCAAATGTTATTTAAAAAAAATAAAATAAATTCTCTCTCATGTTTACTAAGTTCATTTACCCTCTAGTAAATTCTTGAGTTTACTCGAGTATTAAGAGGAGGGAAGTTACAGGTTAGAAATCCCTCTCTGTATCAAAGTGGTATCAGAGCAAGGGAGTAGGCCTTTTGTGAAGAGAAGGTTGAAGTTTGTGTGTAGGAAGAAGAAGGTAGTTGGAGGAATCAAAATTCCTCCTAAGGGGAATGTTGTTGCAAGGAAGATTGACAATCATGACAAGGAGATAGAAGCCTTGAAGCAGGAGATGGATGGAACAAAAGCTAAAGGTAGGACCCTTTTGGATGAAAGTGATTCTGAAGAGGAGGAGACCTCTAGTGAAGAAGAGGAGATGGATCCAGATGATGTGAGAACATTGAAGCTTTTGAAGGTTGTGAAGAAGGATGGACATGGAAAGATGGATGTGCCTATGTATGGAGGCAAACTTGATAGTGAAGAGCTCTTGGATTGGATAGGGGCTCTGGAAAACTACTTTGATAGTGAAGAAGTTGATGAAGCACACAAGGTGAAGAAGGCTAAAACAAGACTAAAAGGACATGCTTTGGTGTGGTGGAATTTTGTGCAAGAGGATAGGGAGAAGATGAAAACAAAAATCAAAGGTAAATTTCTTCCTTCTGATTATAATGTTCAATTGCTTAAGAATTTGCAAAATCTTAGACAAAAGGAACTAGATGTGCAATCATACACTAAAGAGTTTTATAGGCTAAGTATAAGGACTGAACATGAAGAAGATGAGGAAGAAATGACTGCTAGGTACTTGAATGGTCTGAGGTACTACATTCAGGATGAGATTAGCTTGATGGCACCAAAATCAGTTGTACAATGCATTCAAATGGCAATGAGGGCAGAAGAAAAACTGAGGAGACAAGAGAAGGCAACAAGAGGAAGAGGCACCACTTCTAGAGGAAGAGGATTTAATCCTAGTTCAAAGACAAACAATGAGAGTCAAGGAGATGTCAAGAAGGAGCAGGAAAAATTTGATTTCAGAGGTGGATGGAGAGGTTCAAGAGGCAGATTTGGTGGAGGAAGAACTGGAAACACCTTTTCACGGAGATGCTATGATTGTCAAGTGTTTGGACACCCATTTTTCAAGTGTCCTCAAGGTCAAGTTTCATCTTCAAGTGGCGATAGAAGGAATGAGAGAAGAACACAATTGGTCCAAGAAGAAGAATGTGAAAGTGTGAGAAAACCTGTTGATCTAGAAGAGGGAGAAGCACTCATGATAAGAAGAACTATGTTGCAGGCATCTAAGGAGGAAGACTTGAGTCAAAGAAGGAGTCTCTTTAGAACCTCATGCAAATGCAAAGGTAAAGTTTTCCAAGTTTTCATTGATTCTGGTTCTTAGGATAATATGGTGTCTAGGGAGATAGTAGATAAGATAAGCTTGGAAAAGATACCTCATGTAGGACCCTATAGACTTTTTTGGGTGAATGATAGTCAAACCTTAGTGGTGAATGAGCAAACATATGTTGATTTCCAGATTGGGGAGTATAAAGATAGAGTCCTATGTGACATTTTTCCAATGGATTGTTGTCATGCGCTCTTGGGGAGGCCTTGGAAATTTGATAGGAGGTCAATGTATGATGGTTGGGAAAACATCTATACCATTTGGAAGGATGATCAAAATTTTAAACTTAAACCTTTGCAAGGAAAAGAAAGAGATAAGGGTTAGTCCAAGGTAGTAATTTTTGGTAAGAGGGAGCCTCTAAGGCTTGAGGACAGCAAGAACAATTTGTTTGTAGGTATGGAGCATGGTAATGATGATGGAACAATAGGTGAAGAGCAAGTGAGTAATGCTCAGGGAGTGGGTAAGAAGGATGGGTGTGGTTTGCAAGAAAATGGAGTGAAACATGCCTTTGTATGACATAAGGAAAGGAGTGGCAAGGTGACTCAGACTGGTAAAGGGTAGAGTGAGAGGGAAGAGCCTTTGGAAAGGAAAGAAGAGAATGATAATGTGCTGGTAGGGACAACTAGGTGCCCTGTGGTGTTGCATCAGGAAGAATGACAGTCAAAAGTTGTTAGGACAAAGTTTTGTGAGGTGGCAAGCAAGAGGATAGTGAGTCATAAGATTGGAAGGATAGAGGACACAAAGAATGAAGGTCCGATCCCAATGAGGAAAGGACAGTGTGAGCAAAGGTGCAAAGGTCTAATGATAGTGGGGAAGGTACAAAATGAACAAAGACACACAAGTCTGATCACAGTAAGTGCAAAGCATAGTATGCAAGGCATAGTGGACAGATATAAGAGTGTAGATGGAACCAAGAAGAAGGAAGATAAAGGTATTTCTAGTTTTTGTTTGATTGCAGGTATGGGGACTGAGACAATACCAAATTTTGATCCAGGGATCAGGAGGAACCTAACATCAGGTTTGGATATGGATGGGGCAGCAATGTGGAGACAAGGAGCAAGATTTTACTCTTGGGACAAGAGTTTTCTATGGGGGGTGTATGGTGCAATGGCACCTACACCTTGGGATGAAAGGGAAAAGAGTCTTGAAGGTTCAATAGTCTAATTGAAAGTCTTTTAATCCATATGCAACGAGGAAGTTACAAAATATGCCAAATTATGAAAATATGCAAAATTGTCAATCCATGTCTAGAGGGGTAAAGACAAGGATTTTGTTGCTTTTGTGTCTAAGGTCTTAGGAAAGGTTGAATAAGGTCTAAAAAGACCATTTTTAGTGCACTTGTGTGCTTGGGAGGTCATTTAGGGAGGAAATGCAAAATGTTGCTTAACATTGTAAAGGTTGTCAACTTGCAATTTTACAACATAATGAGTTATTAGAGTTTGTAAGTCAGTTAAGGGAAGTTGGTCGGTTTTTGAGGTAATTTGGAGTTGGAATTATTATAAATATGATTTAAATGCTCGAATTGAGGTTGCTCTTCAAGATTGGAATAAAATAAAATAAAGAAATGCCTGATTTCTATGTTTTTTCTGTGTTTTCTTGTGTTCATTTCCTCTGTACGGTCCCGTACAGGTGTTTGATGCTTTGAAAGTTTGGGAGATCATTGAAAAGTGTTTCTATCTTCGTTTGAGACTCATTTGTTGTCTTAAATTCATAATAGAAGAGAGTTCCATTGGTTTATTTAAGTCTGCCCTGTTTTGACAGTGTAAGGGTTTGAGGCTATAATGTATTGATTTTCACCAATCCTCCGACTGCAATTGATCTGTAACTTGGTGGATTGGTGTGTACCATGTTAGGATAGGTGGAAAATGTGTTTGGAAGTCTAGAGGAGCATGGGTTTGGTCGGTGGAGTGAAGCACTAGGCTGGGCAGAGCACATTTCTTTGTGAAAATGAGGAACCCAAGTAGTGAATTTGAAAACTAATGAATGTAATGGCTATGTGAGGGTTTGTTGAGTTTTTTCAGGTGTTTTGTAGGGTGTTTGAAGTGTTCATTGGACTGGTTAAGCCTTGGAGTCATGAAATCCACTAAAACCCTTGTTTTTGCATGTGTTTAGGAGGGTTTCTTGGGGCAAGATGCTAAAGGCTTTGTAGGTGCTAAATAACCTGAGAATTTGTTGTTTTGAAACACAACTCAAGACTTTTTGGGGTGTTCTTGTGAAGATCAAGTGTTTAGAGGGCACTCTCTTTGTAAAAGGAGGCCAATACACTAGCTCGGGATAGGGGTATGCTATTAGTTCTCAGTTTTGGTCCAAAGGAGTCAATGTTGGTATTTGCATATGTCATATAAATTTCAAAAGGGTATCTTAATCATCAATCTATTTGTGAAGTGTTTTGGAAGTTTTGGTTGAAAAGAGCCTTGAACCAGGTTTCCTATGCCACAAGGAAAGGCATGCTTACATGGTGATTTTTGGAGAGACCTTTGGATTTTGCTTTGAAGACTGATTGATCCCCACTTGGTTGTGATTTTGAGTGGTTAGACATCCCTCTCTGCATCAGTAGTATATTCAATAGGAAAATTAAATCACTCTCTTGTTATCTCATCATTGCTCTTTTCCCCCTACCTTTCCTTTAGCCAATCACTAGTGGGATTCATGTGGTTCTCATCTTTTCTTAGTCACCTTGAATTTTAAGAATAACCTTTCTTTCTCATGGGTTACTTATATTGGGTGCCCTACCCTCAATTCTCATTATGCCATTTAGATCATGCAATCATCTTTTCATAATCACCTTGAATTTTCGGAATTCCCTTATTTCTCATGGGTTACTTATATTGAGCGCTCTACCCTCAACTCTCATTAGGCCATTTAAATCATGCAATTAGAGTCCTCTTACTAGCATTCTTGATAGACACCTAGCCTTCCTATTCATCTCATCAACTTCTGGCATCTTAATTTTCTTCCAATGAACTTGCCTATACATTGTCACTAGACTCCCAAGGAGCAGAGCACCCCACTTAAACTTGGTTTGGCATGTCCATGTCAGCAAATACTTGGACAGTCAAATAAATCCATCAGAATACCAACCATACAACCAAATATACACATCAGGGTGGGCTTTAACTAGTAAGGACACTTTGTATTTGTGGGCTTTTAGTTTCCAAAGTTCTAAGCTCTAACAAATATACAGTCGCGGGCTTAGTTCTAACACAGTCCTACTTTTAAAACCCAAACCCAAACCCACCTGCCTCAAAGTGAAATCCACCAGCTTCACTTCCTGCCTACCGACCAAGCTTTAAATTGCTCACATCCATTTGATAATTCACAGTACTATGGACTTTATTAGCTGGCCGCTTGCATTTGCATATTTTCCCAGATCACATCCTTTTGCCATTGTAAAAGCTCTATCTGTCCGCCTTTAAACATACAGGCGGCCCAGCACGGTAGCAAAAGCAGCTTTTTCAACATCATCATACTCTTTAAAGCCGTCCTTATTTGTTCCATTTGTCTTTTCTTCTAAGCTTACTTTACTGGCCATTGGACCCATAGGCAAACCAGTAGACTATTGTCCATCCAGCTTCCGGAATGTACCTTTGATGGTATATATTAACTAATTGAAAATCACAATACAAAGGGATTTTTTATTTTCAATTAATTAATAAATACGATCAAAAGATGCATTCTTGAAACTGAATAGACGTTTCTTTTATAATTTTTATTTTTTAATAGATAAAATGATTTTTAGGAGGTCATGTTCATTGTATCGATATTAACTTAAAAATATATACATGATAAATTTAAAGCTATTCTATCATGAAGTTTTGATAAAGAGAATTGAACATAAATTTCAGAAAAGTTTTTGAAAGAGTAACAACATATAGACTTCATGGCAACTCTAATAGAAATGCTCTATGTATTAGAAACACAATAGAGTAGGACAAAAAATAGTGATATCAAATACATTAATCTTTGCTATTGAACAAAATATATATAATTTATTAAATGGATTGTTTATAGGATAGGTTATTAGTACAATAACTTTTATTGCAAAGCAGCAGAAAAACAATTAGAACTAAAATTCATGTATCATAGTCAAAACTATATCCCATTTGAAATTTATTAGAACTAAATTGTCCCAAGAAAATGACAACTGAATTGCTTAGCCAAGAGTATTTATGAAATCTCATGATTGGTTTGAAGCTTGAAAATTAGTTGGAAAGGAGTTGTCACATCTTCCCTTATAATTGAATTGATAATGTGGACATGTTTCCTCTATGTGGTAATGTGGAATGCATGATTGGATTGTATTGATTGCATAATTTGTTTCCTTTATGCGGTAATATAGAATGCATGATTAGATTGTATTGATTGCATAATTTGTGTCTGATCAAGTTAGCTTGTAAAGATATTGAGCATTGTCCTCTATTTCTATCATAATGACAATTGGTGAAAGTGTGTAGTAATAGGTGAAATGTTACAAGTTTTGTATCTCACATTCTAAGGGTGCATAATATAGTAGTGATGTGCTTGTGTTATGCTAGTTGTGATTGCTTGGTGTTATTTCGGTCCATTTTTCTTTAGGGAAGGGTGGGTTATATGCTCTAATGGTTGGTCTTCACTTGCTCTTCTAGCTAAAAGGATCTTGAAAGTGGAATGAATCCAAATAATTCATTATGTAGTAACTTAATATGTTTCATATATATGCAAATACTATTATAAATCAGATGATTAAGTTGAGATGTAATAGAATTGTGACAATGAGTATCTATCTTTATAAGTAGATAATATTAATGAAATGTACCTATAAAATTAATAACTTTGAAAAGTGATGGAAAGGAATTAATCAAATGAAATATTAACATGCATAATTTTATAGAAGAATAAATTAGAATATGGAAAATTTTGGCTAAAAAGGCTTCAAACATTATCATATCAAGCCCATAGAATAATTACCCCAAAATACACAAAGTGCAACAATCCACCTAGATACACAACATTAAATTTTTTCAAATTCTCAAAATCACAAAAGAAAAACAATTTTCTCAAATCCCAAAATATAGTAGAATTAAAAAATCTAAAACCCCCTAAAATTATAGATGAAGTGGCAATTTTCTCAAAAACGCCAAATCATAGAGGGATATTTACTTAAACTTCTTCAAATTTGATTATAGAGTCATGATTTGGAATATAGAAGAGCAATACAAAACTGCTTTACAAAATCTAGAATAAAATCAATCTTGAATATTCATGGAATGTTCCCATTGTCAAACCACCATTGATCAAAACCCATCATTTATCAATCTAAAATATATAAATTCTAATGTGCCATTTATTCTAATGTGTCATTTATCAAAACTTATTGATGAATGTATTTTTAAAATAGTTAGCCATTCAAAAAATATATCAATGCTTCAAATAAAATTGGCCTCTATAAAAACTAGAAATTTAACTATTTCATCTTGTTAAAGAAATTTATATTGAGTTCATATCTAGATGAGGATATTTCTTTGACAATTAATGATACATGCATCATTATTATTAAAATAGAGAAGAAAACAAAAGAAAATGAAATTATTTGACGAAGAATGAAAGATTATAAATTATTTATGTAGTTCCACCTAGCTCTATCTATAATTTATAGGATTTGACCACAATCTAATATTGTGAAGGTATTCTATATAATGTCAACCTCTTTATAATATTATCACAATCTAATTGGATTATGTCTCTCAAATTTATAGACATATAAGGCTAGATTATTTTATCTAACATGTAGAAGTGTAAGGTGTAGATTCATTCAAGGGAGTTTAAAGTTTTTGGGACTCAATCCTGTTGAATGTACAAGACAAGTAAGAGGGGCAGGGTGAATCAATTGTACCTTAAAACTTCAAAACCATCATACACATTCAGATCCACATTCATTCATTAAACTCTTAAATCTATTATGATGATTTAGCATGAAAGGTAAATAACAAAAATTGAAACAACTTAACACCATACACAAGAGAGCACCAGATTTACGTGGAATACGAAAGAAGGGAAAAAATAGGGTGAGGATTAGCTCACAATATAAGTAATATCAACACCGAATACAATAGGGCTCACTGTTAAAGGGCTCATTTCCCAAAGAAGAAAGGCTCACTACCAAAATAGAAAATAAGATAGAGAAGAAATGTTACATAGAGAAAAGCATCTCAATGCAACAAAGAATCCACCACAATGACATCAAAACCTTTGTAGCATGATTGAATAATTATAGCCACCTTCTACTCACTGCATCCAGCAAACTAACACATGAAAGCTCACATTGCACTTCTTAATTTCTCACTCTAACACTCTTCACTTCACATCATTCAGATCTCTTGCATTTATCTCATCATCACACAACAAATAAACTCTTACTTATACCATTCTCAACCTTGAGACCCATCTCCAAGGTTAGCTATGCACATCAATCATGAAAATTCAAATTAGGTTGGCACCAAAACACTTCCATGGTGGATAGAAGTGAAAGCAGACAACATCATTCCTTAGCTAGGACCCAAGTCAACAACACCACACTACAACACACTTCTACAAATAATAATTATCCATTGTAAGTAGTGTAAACACTAGGTCAATCATTACCCATGCAAACACCATTAAAATTTTAAGTACAGGCTTCCTTAAATCCAAGGATGACTTGTGAACCACACACCATGCATGAACATGATCTAGAATATTCCACAAACACTCTAAAATCCAACAACTTCCACTTGAAGAATGCACACACTCAATACACTTAGACAAATCTACCATACACTGTTACTAAATAAACTGACTTTTGAAGCACTAAACCACAAACTGCTTTGAATAAATGAAGATACCAACACTATCAACACTCCTTCAGGTCTACAAGACCTAAAAACACTATGCGAAGAAATGCGGAGAAAAGACATTTCTCCCAGACACCTCTACAAAGCATTGGTCACACACGGGTGAAAACAACTTCTTTTATACAATAATCCAACACACCAAATCTTGAATACAACACATTTGAACATCTTTGATCAACATATCTGAATCACATAGAAAAATATTCAGCTTAGAAGAAATGCAGAGCAACACAATAACACACCTCTACAACCCAGAACACCACTGCAACACACTGCTTCCTCTTTTTATCAAATTTTCTCAAAAGAACTTGGAAACGATGCACCAAAGACACATCCTCATCACCACCAAGCCAACTGTAACATAGTAACTCAACCACGTATCCATAGATAAAATCTTATCAAAGCAACACTAGAGGTTGACACCAATAGCTTTACTAATGACAACATAATGCAACTAATCAAAGCATGGATAACATCAACTATTCATACTCTTGCAAAAATATCATTCAACAATAGAAATCAATGAAAACACAAGCTTGTTGACATCAATGACAACACCAACTGCTCATACTTGCAACAATCACACCCTTTATCATTGATGGCAACACATGATGTGAAAAACCATCAAAGATACAACAACTTTGCTCCATACCTATTTCCTTTTCTCTTTTCTCCCCCTTTGACAACATACTCATTACATTCTCTTTCCCTTAACTTTATACATGTCTCTTTTTTCTCTCTACTTTCTCACCTCCTGATAACTTGTTCTTTTTCACATGACTTTCTCTCCCTCTTTGACATCAATAGAAAAGGACGAAAATATTTGTATTGTTTATTCTCTCTCTTTGGCATCAACTGAACTACTTACTACTATTCAAGAAATTCCTTCCTTTACTGCTATGTATGCTCCCCCTTAGGAGCACACACCAAACTACACCAAATCAATAAACAATACACAAGACAAAACACACTCTTTTGACTACGACAACTAGCAATGCAAATACCTATTCCCCCAGAGAGGTAGCCACTAACATCGGTCTAGAATAAAGAATGAATCATGAGATACACTGGAGTGATGCATCTCCTTATGCTTGTTCAAGAAAGGAGGGGAAATAACCCCTAAATTCTCCATGAGATACTCAAAAGTATCCTTAGGAAGATCCTTAGTGAATATACCATCAATCTAATCCTTTATAGGCATATATTCAAGATTCACATCATTCTCTACAACCTTCTTTCTCAGAAATTGATATCTGATTGAAATACGTTTTGTCCTTGAATGCATTACTAGGTTCTTTGAAATATTGATTGCACTTGTATTATCACAAAAGATAGAAATTGGTTCATCATACACCACTCTAGTATTCTTCAATGTCTGTATCATCCATAACATCTATGTGAAAAAATATGTTGCTGCAATATACTCAACCTTTGCAGTAGATAAAGATATTAAATCTTGTTTCTTGCTTAGCCATGATACCAATCTACATCCAAGAAAGAATGCACCACCACTTGTACTTTTCCTATCATCAACACAACCAAACTAATCTACATTTGTGTAAGCACTCAAGGTGAAATTACTATCCTTTGGATACCACAAGCCATGATCCAGAGTGCCCTTTAAGTATATGAATATCCTCTTCACTACTGCAACATGTGACTCTCTAGGATCTTCTTGAAATCTAGCTACAAGATAAACTACATGCATGATATCTAGTCTAGTAGAAGTTAGATATAATAGTCCACCAATCATTGATTTATGCTTGCTTTGATCACCCTTAGGAGATTCATCATTCTTACTCAGTTTGTAACCAGTAACCATAGGCGTACATACCGGTTTAGAGTTTTCCATTAAAAACTTCTTCAACATTTATTTGACATACTTTGATTGTGAAATGAATATGCCTTTTTTTGTTTGATTGATTTGTAGCCCAAGGAAGAAATTCATCTCCCAAAACACAGATATCTCAAACTCTTTCCGCATCTCTTTTGCAAACTTCTTACACATCTCTTCATTACCTCCAAAAATTATGTCATCAACATACACAACCACAATCAAGATTTGATCTTTTTCAACTTTAAATTAAATATCACTATCTACGATACCTTTATTGAATCCTTGTTGTATCAAATACTTATCCAACCTTGCATACCAAGCTCTGGGAGCTTTCTTCAATCCATATAATTCCTTCTTCAATCTACAAACCATATTTGATTTGTCTAATAATTGAAATCCTTCCGGTTGTTCCATTTATACTTCTTTCAATTCTCCATTTAAGAAAGTGGACTTCACATCCATTTGATAAAACTTAAAGTCCTTATGTGTGGAAAAATCCAAAAACATCTTGATAGCTTCCATTCTTTCCACTAGGGAAAATGTCTCCTCAAAATCTATTCCTTCAACTTGTGAGTAGTCCTTACAAACAAGTATTGCCTTGTTTCTTACCACTTCTCCATTCTCATTCAGTTTTTTTTTTCTTTTCTTTTTGAAAACCCACTTATATCCAATTATATTTTTGTTTGCAGGCCTTGGGACCAGTTCCCAAGTCTGGTTCTTTTCAATTTACATTAGTTCTTCTTCCATAGCCTTTATCTAATGTTCATCTTTTTGTGCCTCAATCATTGTTTTAGGTTCAGCTTCATAAAGTAAACACATATTTACCTCTTCTTTAGTAGCTTTCCTTCTTGTTAATACACCTTTCACTAGGAAAGAAACAACAATATATGACTGAAAAAAACTACTAAAAATTGCTTATAAATGACCGAACATGGTCGCATGACCATTAGTAGTTTATTGCTAGTCATTTATAACGTGACTAGACTGATGAATAAACCATTTTTAGTCATTTATTGGTTGTTTTGATTGATTGATTTGGTAGTATATTTAGTCATTGATTGTTGTAATCTGGTCACTTATTTAGTCATTTTTTATTCATTGATATATTTAGTCGTTGATTTAGTCATTGATTGTTATAATATGGTCACTTATTTAATCATTTTTATTCACCGATTTATGTCCATTGGTAGTGTATTTAGTCATTAATTTTAATAATCATTTTGATCAATTTGGTAGTATATTTAGTCATTTTTATTTCACAGGTCATATATTTAGTCATATTTATTCTCTGTTCACCGATTTCTATCAATTGGTAGTATATTTAGTCAATTTAATTATTAATTGACATCAATTAGTAGTATATTTAATCATTTTAATTGACTAATATTTGAGGATTTAAACATAAAACACAAAAATACACATCAATCATCAATTTCACACAATAAGATAGCCATTGATAAGGCAAAATTGTTGAACTTTATTAATAAAAGAAAGATGTTCTAGTTATAGTTTAGAAATAGAGTATTACAATTTTTATTTTTAGTAACAAGATTGAAAATTTGAGTTATAATGCACAAAAATGACAAGAAAGAAACTTCTCCAAAAAACTTCCACAATGATAGAAATGCATGCTTGGAGCTCTTCAATGTGAGCACATTCCCCTTCCATCTCTTAAAACTTCTACAAGGTGGGTAATCTTCCTAGAGCAAGTTGTAACGTGTAGAATCCAAGAAGGAGAGTGTTGATCTTGTCCCATATATGAAGCTCTCTCCTTCAATGCAATCAACAATAACCCAGTTAGAATATTTCCTCCTTTATATGAAACATGCCATCTGATATGAGCAATAGGGTAATGCCTTTTCTACCATGAATGAAGTTGTGCCTCAATACAACCAACAAAATTACTATCAGTCTCAATTTAGAAAGAATAAAAGTGCATTGTATATTGCAAGTTTACAAAAGTAAGTCCAAACACAAAAAAAGATAAATCAATTAAAAAATTGTAGAGGACAAATCACATCCACAAACATGGGAGAGCTATGCAAAATTGGAGAAATTGGCTTGGAAAATGAAGGCAACAAGGTATTTCTAGATTCAATACTTTTACTTAATGTTGTGGAATAAAAGAAAAAAGAATCATTTATCTGCCACCATAGTGGAAAGTTAGCAATAACATTTGGTTTGGTAAACATGGCCCCTGGTACAACTATTAGAGTTATTAAGAACCTTTGAGTATGTTCTGATTTTCACACTGCATCTAAATTCATCTCCAATATTTTTGCAAGAGAAACTGTTTTGAGAGATGTGAACCATTTCTATCATTTTAAATAGGAACAATGTTCTTACAAAGAATATTGGTGATGCTAAATGAAACAATCTGAAAAATAGGCTTGCACTATAATAATGTGCACTACATCAGATATCCAGTAATAATGAAGGGACATCCATCAAAGCATAACAACAAACAAACAAACTCAAGTTTGCAAGTGATATAAATCTTGAGACATGAAAAAGATTCTAAATGCCACACTTTATTTATAATCAAATTAGGAGAAAAAGGTAGCATCATCATACAATACTCAAATGCTAAAATTCAGTGACCAAAACTAGAATGATTTACATAAAAAATACAAGATAACTTACAAAGAAGGCTTTGTTGAGTAATACTTATGAGAAAAACCTATGCACTTCTTAATAGAGACTGTACTAACCACAACTGTAGGGTTTTCAGATGAATGATTGAATATTGTACATAAAATGACACCAATGATTAAATTAATTGTAAAAGCAATCAAGAAAACTCTTAAAACTCTTCTTTGCTTTGAGAGGGATTTTTTTGTCATATGTTGTAGTTACAAGTGCCCTGCTAGACATACATGAAAATGTGGAAGCATAGACAAGGCAAGTGAACTGTTTCAAAAAATGCCCAAAGAAATGTGATACCCACTCTCCCACAAGCACTTCAAGTCATTCATGTGGTGATTGGGGGATTTCTTGCATCACCACAAGCATGCCTTGAAGTTCTTATGGGAGAGCGGTTATACTTCTTCTATAAGCATCCTCACCTATCTTAGATCAAGATACAAAGCCTTCCCACTTACCTGTATTCAGGTAGGTGTGTTCACCTGTTGGTGATCCACCATGATAAGAAGCAACACTAGTTGCAACAATTTTTTCTATATCGATTGAAACTCAATCGAACAAAGTCTCCTTGAACTATTGTAAAGGGTAGTAAATTTTTTCTCCCAATTCATAGTAGGGGCCCCCAAGAGGATGAATTTTCTACTATCGGGGGGAATTATAGCAGTGGATATAGTTGAGGGCTAACCCGTTGAAGTCGATGTTGACTCAGATTATGAAGTTGATCTAATGTCAGTAGTAGCATTTACACTAGTTGACTCAGAACTATCAACAACAAAGGCATAGGAGGAAAAGGTTTATAACCCACTCTCCTGCAAGCACTTCAAGTCATTCCTATGGTGATGTGGGAAAGCCCCGCATCACTGCAGACATGACTTGAAGTGTTTGCGGGAGAGCGAGATCACATTTCTTTGAGGATTTTTTGAAACAGTTCACTTGCCTTGTCTATGCTTCCACATTCCCATGTATGTCTAGCAGGGCACTTGTAAACATAAATGAAAATGACAAGGAATTCAATAAAACCTAAAAATTGCATTGAAATATGGAGAGTGAACAAGTAGATAGTTGCATGGTGCTGATAGGACTAAACCTGGGCATTTAATTCGATCTGGAATAGGATTTACAATTTATATCTTCTATATGGGCTCTTTTAGTAAGTGGTTACATGCCTTGTCCATACTTCAACATTTTATGTCCATCTCTTTTAGGAAATTTTGTCAAACAATCAGGTTTATATAATGTATTCCCCTTAGTTATAAATTATAGCCTTTAAACTAAATTTCGTTATCAAAAGGATAGAGTATGTGGCTATGTGTTAACAATGTACTTAGTACATTGGTAGATTTGACACAAGCTCTCTACCTTTTTACTTATCATATTTTCCACTTTCTACAAACTTTTGAATGTACTTTTTTAATCAATATTTTGCAAATAGATTTTCACATGATAAATAGTAATCCCTTGAACACCCATAACCTTAAGAACTCCCTTAGGCATATCCCTATCTGCACCATCAATACTGAGAAGTTACCTCCAGATGTAGTTGGACTATCAATTGAACTAGAAGGAATCACTAGTGGACCCACACTTTGTTTCTTAGGTGCATGGATTTTTTTTGAAAGAACAATGCTAGACATCAAATTCTTCTCGTGAAACATGATATCACCTGTAAACAAACATAATTTACTCAAAGGTTCTTAATAACTCTATTAGTTGTTCTATTGGACCAAGTGCAATGGCGTATTTTATTAGAGATGTGACTTTGGGTTTTGAGGTCTCTAACATCTTTATCCTATCATAAATCTCTGATTGTTCTTTTGGTTTATTGATTTCTGATTATTTCTCTCAAACCATAACTTTAGAAAAGATGATTTTTCCCTAGATCACAACCTTGGTAGAGTCCTATGCAAAATGCTAATGAAGAAATAGGGTTTATTTCCTTTAGTTACTTTGTAAAGTCGAGTATCTTGAGATAAAAATTTAAATAAGGTTCCAAGTTCCATGTATTTTTAGCCAACCTTGTTTCAATTTAATCTCTACATGATGACTAATCAAGATTAAAAATAAAATAAAATAAAATTCACTATGTGTATTCGGTACCATGATATCCCTCGTTAGTAGGTCATCTTAACTGAAGTTGAATACTTCTATGAGCTTCAATGTGACCTTATCAAATTCATAAAGCACATAAATGAGGAGCTCCACTGGTTCTTGAGATTGTTTCTGGTGTAACTTTTCCTCTCTTTGAGTGCATTTCAAAAGGATGATGGTTCTACCCCTTCCTTCACAGCTTTTGAACTACTATCCCATTTTAATAATTTTGGGAGTCTGGCTATTGATTTCCTTCACATTAAAATCAACAACTTTAGATGAATTATTTACACCTCTTTTTCTTCTATGGTATAAATTGGGTTTGAATTGAGTTTTTCTTATACAAATTCATTTTCTTGTATTTCCAATGGCCTCTCTAATGGCTTGTAAATTCCCATCAACCCTCCAAGTGCCTGCTCATCCAATCTGCCTCCTCTACAATCAATCTAAGCATGCCTTTTGGACTTCATTGGTCTATCAAACCCCCGCTTCTAAAACATATAGCTCCACATAATCTAAGTTCAAAATCTATCAACCTAATCTTTATAGGCCACAAAATCACTAACCTCTATAGTAATAGATGAATCTATACCAAAGGGTCATGCCAACATACATGGTTTCTATAGACACTTGAAATATCCTGATCAATATCATGCACTTGATCCTAATTAAATAACACCAATTCATCCTTAATCATTTCCACACTAACCAATTAATTGAATAATCTTTATTTAATTCATTAAATTTCCTCCTTAAATCAGATAATGAACTTTATCAGATTATCTCATCATCTCTCATCGTAATGTTCTTCCTTTAATTAAATAAATCAATTTATTTAATTAAAATCCTAATGTTCTTCCATCGTCTCATTTGATTTAAATAAACTCAAGCATTTAAATTAAATTTCATAAATCAACTAATTTCATTCAAGTTAATTAATCCTAAATTAATTAACTCCTAACACTAATCCCCCATTCCTCTAGCTTTTAACTCCGTTGTAGGGTAAGTCAACCTTGGTCAATTAACCAAGTTGCACATGTAAATCAATTTATTTAATTTACTAATTACCCTATTTTCATTCAAAATGGCACATTCTTTTGAATATTCCACCCACTTGACTTTTCCCTCCCAAAGAAATTTTGTCCTCTTTATAAGCCATCTTGGCATTAAAATCTCTTACATGTCCTCTTCTTACACAAGCCACCTTGTCTTTTAATAGCTCTTACATATTCTCTTACACAAGCCACCTTGGCATTCATTCTTCTTACACATTTCATCTACCCAAATGTGCTCACACATGTGTGAGCACATCTCCCCCCAAGATTCATTAGCATGTTGACAAATGACATCATGCCATTGGTTCAAATTTTAATCCCACATTCTCCCCATTCTTCACTCTTCAATCCTTGGATTCTATAAATAGAGGCATCATTCTCACAATAGGGATCCACAACTAAGATCATTATCACTATATGCATTCCATTTCCATAGTTTTCATCATTTTCTCAAGCAATTAGCTAGATTATAGTCAATTTCATACTTTGTTCATCACACATCCATCATCAAGCTTATCAAGGGATTGTGAAAGGGCTTCTTTCCACATCAAAGAAGCACCAATCCCCCTATGGGATGTTGTTTTGAGAATTTAAAATAGTTTTTCATTAGTAGTTTATTTGATATTCTACTTTTTTTTCATGTTCTTGTGTTTAGATGAATTTCATAGGGAATGCTTAATTCCTACTTGTTTATTGACTAATGATCACTTGTGTGTTCATGTTTGAGTAGGTCTAGGAAGAGCATTCGCAATTTTCTCTATGGAGACAAAGGTGAAGAAGTTCACAGCTTCAACACCCAACAAATCATGGGTCATTTTTAATGAACTAAATGCACTTCTAATATTGCACTATGGTGGTAGAAAAATATCTTAATCTAGAAAGACCATGCGATCTTCATTCACACATTTTCTTTTGAATTGATATTTTAAGGAAAAACTCTCATGAATAATCACTAGTTTTTGGTTAAACGTTATCTGTCAAAGGAGGTTAGACATGCTTTCAAATGCAAGAATGCATTAAATCACAACTTTAGCTATAGGAAGGTATTGCTGCAACAGAAGCTTGTTTGAAACTTGAATGAAGCCCTTCAATCATAACCTAGTCCTCTTGGGTACAAAAACACTTAGGAGAATGCATGGTGCTGGAGATTTCACATTTGCATAGAGATTCAAGGATTAAGGGGATAAACAGTTGAATGATTGGAATTATGTTAAGGATTCTTTAGGGTTTAGATTTTTATGTTGGTTGATTTCTTAGTAAATTGAATTATTTAGTTTCCCTCCATTTGCATGTATGTGTTCCATAAAATAAAATACCCTATGTAGCTAGAGACCTTCTAAGTATGATTAAAAAAATATACATTTAGTTTATAATGTTATAGCCTGTAAATAGGTTACTAATATCCATAATATATAATTGAGGGTGATTTTTTGATAAATTTTGTATTTGTGACTATGTGCTCATACTACTGTGTATTCATTTAAGGTCAAGGCACTGGCTCAAAGCATTGTGTCAATTCAAGTGCTTAAAGCACTTCTCAACCGCTATCCACTACACTATATGGTATTGGCAAGAAATTCAATCTATGAAGCAAACACATATGTAATATACTTATTAAATATCCCTCCTTTTCAAAGTCACCTTCTACATATTCTTCTTTCTCCTACCAAGCTACAAGTGAAAGCATTGTTTCCTAGAGTTTCATTAACATGAAAATCTTAAGAGATTGCCCTTGATTCACTATTCTTAATTATAATTAGTTGTCCTTTACTCTTGTCCTCAAATGTCATATTACTTCTTGTGAAATAGGGCCTTCAACAAGGATAGAGTTAAATAAGATGGACTATGATAATCACAAGTGATAGTAGCCATTCATATGACAATGACAAGGGGTTTAATCATAGTCCACAAGACAGTCATAAATAAATAAATTCAAAACTCAATAGATGACAGTTCCAAGGCATTGTTAGAGTCTTCATGAAGAACAATGTTGATGGAAGTGCTTATGACCCAAGGTAAGAATAATTCATGACAATAGCGAACTTTTAAAGAGTAGAATGCATGACTGAACCACAATGTCAATGCACTGTTAGAAGTTTCATGATATAGAGGATAGTAATATTCAAGCAATAGCAGCACCAAAGGAGAGATCATAATGATAAGAAAGGCACACTAGAAGGTGAAAATTTTCTTCAAAACATACAGTTTCATTATTGATTGAGAGGGCAGTTTCATCCTAAAGAGGATAGTGTTAAGGACAGTCACAAAGGATGTCATAGTATTTCCACAAAATACATCCTTGTAGAAGGGTAGTACTAGCTAAAAGAGACATTCAAGACAAGTGTTGAACAAATAATAATGGTAGGAGTATGCATATTCCAATGACAATTTCATTTGTCAAAATCAACAACCCAAATGAAAAATTCATACAATCTTTGAAGGAAAATTTAATTACACAATTTTATTCAACCACTTAGAATCACATAACTAACTTGTTCAAGTTTACTAATAACAACATTTAAATTATAAAAACTGCAATTCTCAATTGATTTTCCCAATTTCCTTTACTTTGTTTTTTGATAATTTTATGATGTGGTCATAGCATTCTCAAGTTTTTAACTGAAGGTACATTGAAACTTCATTTATATCTACCAAAGCATTTTATCAAACAGTTCACTACCTTGTTGCTATGACTAAAATCCTAAAACAAGTGCTTTCGAACAAGCTATAGATGCTTGGAAAAAATCTATCAAAGCATAATAGTTAGTAATATCATAGACAAGGCAATGAGCTATTTGAAAAAAATGCCTAAAAGAAATGTGGTCTCATGGTGATGGAATGCCATGACAAGCAAATTGCTATGGATTGTGATGGAATTCCATCAACATGAGACCACATTTCTTTGAGTCATTTTTTCAAATAGTTCATTGCCTTGTCTATGCTACCACATTTTTCATACATATCTACCAAAGCATTTTATCAAACAGTTCATTGCCTTGTTGCTATGGCTAATCACTTGCATGAACATTATATGGATATGCACAATTTAAGAGGCTGTATAAAATAATAGAACTACATTTCACAACAATAGAAAAAATGGAATGAGGCATTATTCACTGAACATATACCTTCATTATTCACTTATAGAAGGGTAATACAACAAAATGTATGAGAAAAATAAAATTGCACATAAATTTTTTTAACTGAATGCTATGACCACATCATAAAATTATCATTATAAGGTAGTTATATTCTAACAAACAATAACTATAATCGTTATACTGAACCACAATTGTTTTAATCGCATATATTGCTAAGGTTAGTTAAACATAACTAACCTTAGCAATATATGTGATTGAACTCTTTACAGTTTCATGAAATACCTGAATAATAGTTATTGGCATTCCATCACCATGAGTTGTACCCCTTGAAATAACTATAATTATATAAATGAATATTAAAATAACAATATTAATCTTATATGACAAGGCATTTCTCATGGTGATGGAATGTGACTGTAATTTTTTTGTTGTTTTAGGGATAAGGGTTCACTTTAATCATAATTATTCACTTTATCATATATCATAATAGTTAGCAATAGCATATTCACTTTAATCATAATTTATAGTTAGTCATTGCATTGCTTTGATAGATTCATACATGTCTACCAAATCATTTTATCAAATAGTTCATTGCCAATAATTACCCATAAGGGTTACCATTGCCTTGTGAGCAATTAAAGTGTTGCTAATGGTTCACCAATGACAATAAAGAGTTTAGATTGGAAATAAAGAGTTTAACTAATGAATAAAGAGTAAGATAATATTGGAAATAAGGTGTAATTAATGGTTCGCTACCTTGTTGCTATGTCTTTGCATGAGAAATGCCTTGTCATAAGTGCAATTATTGGCACTTAAAAATAGCCATATTTTCTTGTCACAATATGTTGTGTCTGGAATACATTTTAAGCACGGCAATACAATAATTGTTGTAAATAATTGTTGCTATGGCTAATCATTTTATCAATAGTGAATCTTAATCCTATATGGAAAATTGCTATGGATTGTGATGGCATTCCATCACCATGAGACCACGTTTCTTTGAGGCATTTTTTTCAAATAGTTCACTACCTTGCCATCATGTAAAAAACAATTTTCTTGAAATTGAAAGGCATTTCGATAGCATAGAGATATAGAGAGAAAATAAAATAAAGAGTTTAACTAATGAATTATAAAAACTAGATATTTGTAGTTTATATTCATATCGCTGATTACATTGCATTGCACATCTTTCAAACTCAAAGCATTACTTCAGATTGCATATCTAATAACTAGATGTTGATAAATGACAAAATTTCAATTACAATATAGTTTTTACAAAGTCAACCTAAGCAATTATGCAATTAATTCACATTGCATAACTAATAATTAGGAGCAGTTGCCAATTGCATTTGCTTGTCATGTGCATTTCTTTGAGGCATTTTTTCAAACAGTTCATTGCCTTGTCTATGCTACCATATTTTTCATACATATCTACCAAAGAATTTTATCAAATAGTTCACTACTTTGTTTATATGGCTAAAATCCTAGAACAAGTGCTTCCAAACAAGCTATGGATGCTTGGAAAAAATCTATCAAAGCATAATAGTTAGCAATAGCATAAACAAGGCAATGAACTATTTGAAAAAATGCCTCAAAGAAATGTGGTTTCATTGTGAGGGAATTCCATGAAAAGAAAATTGTTGTGGATTGTGATGGAATTCCATCACCATGAGACCATGTTTCTTTGTGGATTTTTTTTAAATAGTTCACTGCCTTGTCTATGCTACCACATTTTTCATACATTTCTACCAAAGAATTTTATCAAACAGTTCATTGCCTTGCTGCTATGGCTAAAAGCCTAAAACAAGTGCATGAACATTATATAAAAATGCCTTGTCATAAGTGCAATTATTGAAACTCAGGTAAGTGCACCAATCTGTGACACAATTTTGGCTCTTAAAATGCCACCTTTTTTATTTTATTTTATGAAATCAACAGAATCTGATTTGCACAAGAAAATGAAGATATTTACGCTCAAAATTTCAAGATGCGGCAAGAACAAAAGTTGAAGTGCTCTGAGTCTAGTTTGTAAGATACTATTATTTTTGAAATTAATGGATATTAAGGGTCTCAAAAAGGGGGGGCCCAAAATAGGTCCTGTTTTTATAAAAAAAAATAGCATAGCGCCTGAGGGCTCCCCCCTTTTTGGTTAACTTTTTTTTAGAATTTCAAAAATCCCAATTGTGAGAAATTAACTAACACCATTTAGTTTATCCTCCTTCTTTTGGCCAATTTTTTTTAATGAATATATAATATTTTATGAATTTTCAAAGTGGACACATCCTGAAAAATTGAAATTTGAGCGTGCTCCACCCCAATTTTTTTGCAAACTAATCGAAAAATTGATTTTTTTTTTCATCATGTGTAGAATGGAATCTAGTTTCAAAAAAAATAATTTGTTTCATGTTTCGATGAACGTGTAAAAATCTATCCTAAACCTAGCACATGTTGGTTTTTGACCAAAAATGAAGGCATTTACAATAAAAGCCATGGATCAAAACCTTAACTAAATCAAAATGGAAAAAAATTATATATTTAGATAGCTAAGAGAGAGGTTAACGCTATCACGATTTTTTTATAAAATTGCATTGAAAGACGTGCAAATGAGATAGGGAGCACAGACGAAAATATGAGAAAATTTGGCAAATCCTATTAATTAACACGTCCAAAGCAAGCCATTTGGCGAGCGCCAAATGGCCTGCTTTGCATAGAACTAGATTTTCTCTTTGTCTGTCAAGGAAATTATATATATGAAATAAACATTTAAGTATAAGTTGACATTTACATATGGACATTTACTTTCTTATACTTTAAGTTATATTTCATGTATATATAGACAGGATGTTTGAGAGTGGTTTCAGATCTCTAAGAGTTATAATGCAAATTCTAGTTGTTGGAAGATCTTAAAAATTTCAGACTTAGTCAAATTTCAGTAATTAGCATGTCAAATTTCAGTAATTAGCATGTCAAATTTTAGTAATCAGGAGGTCAAATTTTAGTACCTAGGAGGTCAAATTTCATCTTTCTCTCTCTATCTCATTCATTTTCATCTCTTATTCTCTAGACCTCTCTCTCTCTCACTATTTCCATCCCTTTATCTAACAATATCTTCCTTGAGCTCAAGAGCTATGTCTCTACATGTCCATCTCTCTCTCCTTCCCTCTCCAATATTTATTGTAATGCCCCGCCAAGTAACCTTAAAGGAAGTTGTAATTAACGTTTTAAGTGAACTAATTTTTTTTTTATAAAGTGCATTTAACATACACATTCACTTACTAATTAACAACAACCTCTAAGGCTACAAAGTTAGGATTACTTAAACCCACACATACATATTACATATCACCATAGCAGTATAAACCTTATGAAATAAACATCATACATCATAAGAATACCACAAAACCTTATAAGATAATCAACCAAGATACAATCTCGTAATCATTAACTTAATCCAATAGTTACATTCCTCATTCCCAGAATGAGACACTAGTACACATGTATTACAATTACATAACTCCATCTCATAACAAAAGAGGGGTAGAATATCTTATACAACCTGAATTACAATGCAAGAAAAGACAACAAGAACCGCGAGCTATCCATCTGAATGTCTCGCCACCAAGTACTGAAGATAAATGGGAACCCAATGATTTTGGTGCATGTTCCACCCAACCAATGTGGTACCCGAAGGCCCACCCCCCATGCTAGGAGATAGTAACAAAGTAACATGGACAAAGATTCTACTACCTCTAACCAAAGGCAGACTCATACTGATATAACCAAACAAATGAACTAACAAGTACAACTCAAATACAATACAAGTACAAATCAAGTACAACTTCAACATCACTGACATAGGTCACATTGCTTCTAGCCATAATATTAATCAAGTATGTTCATAGAACCATACACATAAAATAAAACCAACTGTTGTCCTAGATAGAGTGTCATCGCAAGGTTTGTCATGAGATCTCCTCTGGGCATTCTTCATAGGCTCCGAAAATCTTGGTGGCCTCAACCGAATCCTGGCACTCATACTCATTCATGCGGAATCAACTACCTCTCGTAAGGACAAGATAGTTGATCTTTTCATTCCAGGCCTTCTCACTCATCCCAAGTCTATACGAGCCCTTGTGTCTATGAGTGAGGTAAAATTATCTTGATTAGTGAGAAGTTAGTCCTAATCTTCTAAGTACATTACTTTAATTATCACTTGTTTAAATCACTCCTGAAGGTTATCCAATTTACCTCTTTGGGCTCTAATGCCTAACAGAAACCACTCTTCTATTCGACAACACACACCCAAACAATCAACCAAGGGAACCACAAGTGCATACCAACTAGGCATCATAATCCACTCCAACACAAGGAAGATACAAATAATATAACTCACTCCAAACATCTTGGAGGCAACAATCACATAGTCCACTCCTTTCACAGGAGGCAACAAGATGAAACCACATAACAAGGTCACTCCATACAAGGAGACATGGATCCCATAATCCGCTCCTAAACCAAGGAGGTGCAAACATCCCCGTTCGTGAAAACTGGGTAAAACTAAAAAGACGCCATGCACTACCCAAGAGAAAACAACTGGATGGCATAAAGATTCAACAACCCTTATCCTCTAAGTTCTTCTGGAAGACTTATAATTTAGGACTAACACTAAATCCCAAAACCCACAATGCAACTTGACGACATAGCAACAAAAGCAATCAAGTCATTAATCAGATCTAATATTTGGATTTCCTAAATCCATATTCATTCAATAGGTAGTGTTGACAAAGTCAAAGACACGATAACTAGATCATCTAAAATAATCATAACCCCTATTTCCCCTTTCATTATTGGAAATCTAAAACAATTAAACTTACTTCCCTTTACTGAATACAAAGAATTAAATCCTTTAAGATAATCATGAGGAAAATACTACTTTTGGATATACTAAATCCATATCTTTTTCATAATCCAATCACAATGATTCAATTAATCTAAATAGAAATTAATAAATAACATAATTGATTGCCTCATCAATAAAACAACTTCTTAATTTACTTTTAAATCGACACAAATCAATGCAAGTATACTCTTTCCATTTCCTAACCAAATCTTACATTTCATTCAATTTCCTATTTAGAATATGCAATCATTTTAATATAAAAATATATTGTTTCTCTATCCATTTTCCATATAGACTAATCAATCCATTTTTAAATCTCTATTCGATAATATATTGCATGCATCTTATTAAAATAAGATATGATAATAAATTTACACTTAATATATATATATACATGCTCCATATTATATAGACACCAAATATATATATTAATAAATTTAATTACATATATTCTTTAATATTCCATTCACAATGACAAGATTACTCTACGGAACTAAATAAAACATAATAACTATTTACCTTTTTCAATATAGTTAGATCCTAAATTTACTTCTAATGCAACCTAACACTATTGCAAACAATCTTTTGAATTTTCTATCCGGAGTCTATGTCTCTTCAACTATCCATTTAAAACATGCAATTTCATCAATGTATAAAAATATCTTTTGGCTTATCTATTTGACCACACATTCATATTGTTTCTAATTAAATCTCATTAATTAAAACAAACATTTAAATATAAATATTTCTATAGTTCTTCAATATATTTAAATATATTTTTCCTTATCAATTTTGACCATACATTCAAAACTTATCTTTTAAATTCTTCATGCAAAGTTAAATTACACGCACTTAAATAAAACAAGGTAAATATTGATTGAAAATACTCATAGATATATATATACATCTCAATATATTTTCTTCAATCATATTAACAAAATAAATATTTCTTTTTAAATCAAGTAATTACTTCTATTAAAAAAAATATCTTTCTCTATACATTTTCTACACATACTAATCATTTCTTTTAGAACACTAATAATACCCAATTTGTAAACAACAGAATAAAATAAGATAAAATATTATTTATTCTCTCGAATGAATATATATACCTTCAATATATATATACCAAATATAAATTAATATATTTAAATATATTTAATCATTAACATATCTTCTATTCTTTACAGAATATCAAATTATTTAATTCAAAATAAAATATCCCTTATCATCAATTTTCCAAAATATATATATATTTTTCCAATTAAATCAAATTAATAATTGGACCTTTTACACATGAATTTAAATTCCACAATTAAATTTTAAATTATGTATTCTTTAAATCAAATATTTAACTCTTTCAATTAAACTTTAACATGCCATTTTAAAATAAACAATAATTTCCCATACGTTTATAATTTTAATTCCACTAATCTAATATACAAATTTTATTTAGAATAATATGAATAAATATAATACTTTAATATTATAAATTATAATATAAAATATTATTAAATAATATTTTAATCTTATAATAACAATACATTAAATATTAATATTTATAAATATCAATTTATTATTATTTTATTTTCAGAGTAGCCATGGGAAAATAACTTAACAACAGTCTCATGTTTCAAGCATAACTCAAAACCTACGATCTGGGTATTTGCGATTTTTTGACAAGGATAAGAAAATTTCAAAATGCAAAATCCCTTTAAATTTCTTGACAACCTAGTTTGTGTAAGTGGAATTATAGGCGATGCAACCAGACTATTTTACCATGAAAAATATAACTATTCTGCAGATTTTAAAATCCGATTTTTAATAATAAACAGAGGGTTTCATTTTCTAAAAACATTCTAAATACATTGTTCAATCTCTATGTTTGATTTCCAATAACAACATAATCGATTTCCCAAAATAATTTAAATTCAACTGAGTTTTTTACAATTTTCACTTAAGAATTTTCACAAGCAAAGGCTGTAAATTTATTTAATTCTTTTGTTCTAATATCAAATTTATTTTCTAAAACAGATTTAACAAACAAATCTTTAATCACTACTATTTTAAAAAAAATCAAAAATAATAAAACACAAAGAGGAAAACCTGGTACAAGAGCTACAGGAAGAGATGAATTTCTGATGCAAGCCTCCTCCAAAGATTCCCTGAATTTTCTTCAATCCTCTAATGAATCCAATCCAAAACCCAACAAATGCAAACAATCTTTTCTTCAATCAATTCTACAATCAAGACTTTCTTCAAACCCTTGTGTAAATTTTCCAAAATTTCTTTCCTGCTGTAAAAATGTATTTTTCTTTAAATCTCTTTATCCTGCCCTAAAATTAAAACATATATTCTTTATAAATCAAAAATACCTAATACAACCTTAATTCACATTACATGCAAATTAGATATTTCAATTTCAATATTTACAACCCTAATTCACATTACATGCAAATTAGATATTTCAATTTCAATTTCAATTTTAATTTCAATTTCAATATTTACAACCCTAATTCACATTACATGCAAATTAGATATTTCAATTTCAATTTCAATTTTAATATTTACAACCCTAATTCACATTACATGCAAATTAGATATTTCAATTTCAATTTCAATTTCAATTTCAATTTCACTTTTTGAAAACCACTTTCAATTTAAAATGCAATTTAAAATAATAAATTAATTTTCAAAGTTGCAACTAATTTCCCAAATAAACATTTAATTACAATTTCTAATTTAATTCACACGTTGAAATTAAATTCCAAAATTAATTTTAATTCTTTTATTTCCTTTCATTCTCTTGCATCACGTTTAATTAATTAATTTAATTATTTAATAACTAAATTCAACCCCCTTGGATCAAATTTAATTAATTAAATAAACTAAATATAATTAATTAATTTAAATATAAACTTTTATCCACATTGTATTATTTAAATTAAATAACCATCAACATGATTTAAATGCAATTATTCTAAATATCTATTTCCAAATCAAGAATCCTTCAGAATTAAATAATATTAAAGCAAGATAGACAATGAATAGACACACACAACTGACGACACACTAAGGCTAGGGTGTGAACTTGACACATGTTACCTAGCTACTATCTCCCGTTCAACTTAACCGTTGGATCGACATGCTCGAACCTGTGAAACCAGGTGGAGTTGATGTCATGTACCTGCAATCCTGCAACCAAGTAAACATCATACAATATATCCAACATATAATACACACTATGAAGGAGAAATTACGGATTCGTAGGGCACTCACAAGCGAGTGATGAGAACTCATCTTCTTCACCAATACACTCATCGAAACTGACACTTCCATCATAATCCAATAATCTTATAATAACATCTCATGTTAATTTTATAACATCATTAATCCATTAAAGCATGAGAAACACTAATTAGGTCAACACATCACACAATAATAGTTGTTGCTCAATAGTAGTGATCAAAACATCATAACAAAATGTATCCAGAAGCAAGATAACTACAACCAAACATAGCATAAAGCAAACCGAACAAGAAGCAAAATGGAGGGGTATTACATCTATCTGCCTCCCTCCCTCCCTCTACATTTTTCTATCTCTCTCTACTCTCTATACCTACCTATCCCTCCCTCTCCTCTCTTTCTCTCTCTCTTTGCTTCCCTTGCTCTCTCCTCCCCTCTCTACTCTCTATCTTGCCATTCTCTCTCTCTCCTTCCCTCTCTAGTTCTCTCTATCTCACTTCTCTCTCCTTCCCTCACTCCCTCTCTAATTTTATCTATCTCCCTCTCTCTCTCCTTCCCTTTCCACTTCTCTCTATCTCACCTCTCTTTCTCACCCTCTCTCTCCCTCTCTCTTCCTTTCACCCACCTTTGCTCTCTACTTCTTGCTATCTAACCTATCCCTCTATACATCTTTCTCTCTTCCCCCTCCTTCCTTCTCAATCTTTCCACCTTCCTCCTTATCTCTTTAATTTTAAGCTCCATCACACATCTCTATCACCTATCTCACTTATCTCTTTCCCCTTCCCTCTCTACTCTCTTTCTCTCTATCTCACCCCTCTCTCCCTACCTATCCCTCCCTCCTCTCTCTTATCTCTTTCACCTCTCTCTCTCCATCCCTACCTCTTCCTCCCTCTCTCCGTCCCTCTATACTTCTCTTTATCTCCTCCTC